>SZWC01008081.1:46660-67991 GCA_023375785.1 Penium margaritaceum
TGCTCGCAAGATCATCCGCAGCCGCGACGTCGTCTTTCAAGAGGACGTGAAGGGCTGGACTTGGAGCCCTATGACTGCTGTCCCACTTGCTCCCGCACTTGTACCTGAAGTGGGAGAAGTACCGGTAGCAGAAGAGGGCAGTGCGGAAGATGGCGGTGACAGCGGCAACGACAAGGAGGTGGAGGGAGCTAAGAAGGAGAAGGAGCCGGCAGCGGAATCTGATGAGGAGGAGCAGCAAAGCAACGCACAGCAGCTGCCACGACGGTCCGCACATCTCAACAAAGGTGCAAAGGACAGTGGGGAGCCGCTGAGGCGATCCGAGCGCCTCGCAAGCAAACAGAGGCCGTTGGAGGAGCTGGTGAACCTATGCACCGTTCCACCACCAACGGAGTCGTCTAACCTCGAGCTTCTCTTCCTCACAGTCACCGATGACCCAGCCACATTCGCTGAAGCGATGCACAGCACCGAGGCGGCAGATTGGCGTGTCGCAGCAGATGAGGAGTATGGTGCACTCATGAAGAACGGCACCTGGATTCTCGAGGAGGCTCCACGCGGCAGCCGGGTGATCGGATGCCGGTGGATCTTCAGGCGCAAGCGTGGTGCGGATGGTAAGGTGCTCAGGTACAAAGCACGGCTGGTTGCAAAGGGGTATGCGCAGACTGAGGGTGTGGATTACAATGAGACATTTGCACCTGTCGCGAAGTTCCCATCCATCCGAGCAATCCTTGCTCTTGCTGCTGCTATGGACTGGGAGGTGCACCAAATGGATGTGACTTGTGCATTTCTGAATGGTGACCTCGAGGAGGATGTGTACATGGAGCAGCCGGAGGGGTATGTGGTGGAGGGAAAGGCGGATTTGGTGTGCAAGCTTGTGAAGGCCCTCTACGGCCTAAAGCAAGCACCACGAGCATGGTACCAGAAGATGGATGAGCAGCTAGCTGGCCTTGGCTTTGTGCGTAGTGAAGCAGACCATGCAGTCTATGGGCGCACACAAGAGGAAAACCAGATCATCATCTTGCTCTATGTTGATGATCTGCTCATTGCATCTGACTTGAAGTCTCTTTTGGACGATGTGAAGCAGTCCCTTGCTGCCAGGTTTGACATGAAAGACATGGGAGAGCTCAGTTACTACCTTGGCCTTCAGGTCAAGCGTGACCGGCAGTAGCAGACTTTGGAGTTGTCGCAGAGCACGTACGTGAGCGACATCATCAAGCGCTTCAACATGGCAGGAGCGCGCAAAGCAACAACACCACTGGAAGTGGGAGCGAAGCTAAGCATGACGCAGACTCCCCGTGGCATGCAAGAGAGCAGCCGCATGGAAGCAGTGCCGTACCAAGCAGCAGTTGGAAGCCTCATGTATGCAGCAGTCGGCACGCGCCTTGACATCAGCCAAGCAGTGGGAGTGTTAAGCAAGTTCTGCGCGAATCCGGGCGTGCCGCATTGGGAGGCCGTCAAGCGCGTCCTGCGCTACCTCGACAGCAGCAGCAACCTTTGCCTCACCTTCAACAGCAACAACAGTCCCATCCTCATCGGCTATAGTGACGCAGATTGGGGAGGTGACCTGGACACAAGGAGGTCAACGAGTGGGTTTGCGTTTGTGCTCGGGGGAGATGCAATCAGTTGGAGGAGCAAGAAGCATGAGTGCGTTGCCCTCTCCTCTATCGAAGCAGAGTACATCGCCCTCAGTGAAGCAGCAAAGGAAGCTGTGTGGCTATGTGAGCTGCTAGCAAGCCTTAGACAGCAGCAGACCACAGCCACCATCTACTGTGACAACATGAGCGCCATTGCTCTGACCAAGAACGTCGAGTTTCACGCCCGCACCAAGCACATCGACTTGCGGTACCACTTCATCCGCGAGCTCGTGGCGAAGCAGGTGGTGCAGATCAAGTTCTGCCCTTCAAGCATGATGTTGGCAGACTTCCTGACCAAGCCGCTGGAAGCGCACCGCTTTCAGCAGCTGAGGGGACAATGCGGACTTGTGTGATTTTTATTCTCGCAAAGTGGGAGAATGATGGATATGAGAGTGCCAGAAAGTGACAAAAATAGGTTGCTCGATAAAAATCATCTGGCATGACAGTTTCATAGAGGATGTTTGACAGGTTCTAACGCACTTTACGGAACTCGATTTGGAGTCCGTTTGAGTGAGATATGGATTTCCAAAGTTTGGAGATCATGGGTCGGGTTCAAGTGACGACCTGAGCACTTTGAGCTCAAAAGGCGGCAGGATTATTGGCCAGGACTGCTGAGAGCGGCCTTCAAGGAGAAAAGGCGGCTGGAAGACGTCCAAGAGA
Organism: Penium margaritaceum; assembly: GCA_023375785.1. Lineage (NCBI taxonomy): Eukaryota > Viridiplantae > Streptophyta > Zygnematophyceae > Desmidiales > Peniaceae > Penium > Penium margaritaceum. Next base: position 48,952 of record SZWC01008081.1, read on the forward strand.
CTTCAAGGAAGGACCAGTCCATGATTATTAGCAGTGCAGGCCGTGTAAGACATAATTCTCTTGTGCGACAGGGTGACTGCCGCTCATCCCGCTAGGCTAGGAGGGTGCTAGAGGGTGAGCTTTGACAGAGTGGATCTCAGTGCTCCCTTAGCCAAATGAGGCATACAAGGGCTTGTTAGAAAGCTGTGATGATGTACTTTCTCACTCAAAAGTCGATTCAGACATTCGCGTTCTCTGCAGACATACATTTGCTTCCGTAATTTCTGTCTGTGCAACCTACAACTCCCTCTCACAAACAGTTGTTCCTGCCTAGGCGGCTCTTAGTGAGCCTGATCACCTCCCTGAGGGCTGCCCCAGTTTCCATCACCACAGTGGTTCCACTGGACCATTCGGACCATGGTGGAAGCATGTAGATGCCCGCGGTAGCTGCTGCTGGTTGCTTGGCTCCTCCTCCTTGCCTGCTTTGTCTGCCAGCTGTCTTGCCTCCTCAGCTTCCACTGCTACCCTGTCACCACTCCCTTCCCCTTGCTCCTCTTCAACTGCAGGCTCTTTGGGTTCCACTGACTCAAGAGCCGATGCAACTGTGATTGCTTCCATTGGACTCCATTTCCAGTCCTTCACTTCCTCTCTAAATACCACGTCACAGCAGCGGACAATTTGGCATGAGACAATGTTGTACATGCGATTTTTCATGGTGTTGTAGCCAATGAATGTAGCCTTCACGCCCTTGGAATCCAGCTTGTTGCGGTTAGCGGCAAGCACATGGACACCCAAACACCTTTAGGTGTATAACAGGCGGCTTGCATCCCGACCATGCCTCCTCTCATGTTGTCAGGGGCACAGCACATGCCCGGCTCCGGTTTCTCACGTAAATGGCAATGTTGAATGCCTCTGCCGAGAATGTTTGCGGGAGCTTGGCATCCTTAAGCATGCTGTGGACACGATCCATGAGCATGCTGTTGGCACACTTAGACAAACTGTTCAGTTGTGATGTTGCGGGTGGCGTCACCTCGTATCCGATCATGCGGTTCTTGAGGAAGTTGCGGAAGTCATTAGATAGGTACTTGTTGAATGTTTTTGCCCCTTGTTCAGTGTTATAAGATGGATCAGGAATGATCTGCCCCTTGTAGAGGTATGACCCCTGGATCCATTATAGTATGCCTCAATTATGCTCTGTCTCATGTGAGATATGGCTTGTGAGTACACCATGTGGGTGAGTGGTTAACTTGGCCATTTTATTGATTTGGCCAAGTGAGAGGTCATGAGTGCAATCCTGGCCCCATGCACATCTTTGTTGTTATGGAAGCTCCCAAGCATGAACGTCCGTAGCTTCTTGGATGCTATATGGTTGGTCTGTCATCTTGACTCTATGATTCTTATGTGTCAAGCCTACAGCGCACATTTGTTGGTGATGCGGTTGTTCTTTTATGCCCCATTCCCACTGCTATGGATTAACGGAAAAGTTGGGCATGCACTGTTCCCTTGGATTAAGTCCCCCAAACCTTGTTCATGGTGCAAGTCCAAGAAAGACACTAGAAGTGTAGTGCAATGGATAGCATTTTGGACTTAAGGACAACAGGTCCTTGAGAAACAGTAGAAAACAGCAACAACCATCTACTGTGACAATATCAGTGGCATGGCACTCACGAAGAAGAACGCATAGTTCCATGCTAGCACCAAGCAGATCGATCTATGCTACCACTTTTTCTATGAGCTCGCGGCAAAGGAGGTCGTGTACATCAAGTTCTGCCCCTTAGGCATGATGCTGGCAGGTTTCGTTACCAATTCATTGGCAGCACATTGCTTTCAGGAGCTGAGGGCACATTGTGGAATTGTGTGATTTTCTTTTTCACGTAGTTTGAGAATGATGGATGTAGGGTGCCAAAAAGTGACCGAAGTGGGTTGCTTGATTAAGATCATCAGGCACAAAAGATGCATAGAGGATGTCTTCCTGGTTCTATAGCAATTCACAGAACTGGATTCGGAGTCTGTTTGAGGGAGATTTAGATTTTCAACGTTTGCGGGCCGTGGGTCCGGTTCAAGTGACGGCTTCTGCACTACCAGCACCAATGATGGCCAGAATTATTGGCCAGGGCGGCATGAAGTGGCCTTCAAGGTAGAAAGGAAGGTCCTCACCAAGATTATTGGTTGTGAAAATGGCAGGGATGGTAATTATCTTTTGTGCAAGTGTGACTGCTGCTTATCCCGTTAGGCTAGGAGTGTGCTAGGAGGTGAACTTTGACAGAGTGGTTCTTTCAGCTCCATGCGTCAAATGAGGCGTACTTAGGCTTGTTAGAAAGCTGCGCTAAACTTCTTTCTCATCCAAGAGTCAAACCAGTCTTTTGCACCCTCTTCATAACTCTGCATGCTTCCATATGGTTTTCTCTGCAACCTGCAACTTATGTCTCACATACAGTTGGTCCTGCCTATTGGTGAGCCAAAACCAAATAGGCTGACACAACACTATGACCTAGTGGAAGATCCACTATCTTGCAGATGTCATGCTCAGTCAGAGTGTGTAGCTCTTCTGACATTGCTTTTCACCGTAATAGGATCAGTTGCATTTGTGCATAAAAAACTATCAGTGGTTTTAGGGACAGGGGTGAGAAGGCAGCAGAAGCAAAACAAGACACAACATACATACTGATGGAAGTGTCACACACAGCGGAATTCCTTTTAGATTAAAGCGTATCCCAAGGCAGTGCTGGGATGAACAATGGACAAAAAAGTGAGAGAGGGTTCTGACAAATGGTACACAGACCCGGCTCCTTAGAGACGTTCATTTGGGGAGGAACAGCATGAGCACATTCCAAGGAATATTTGCTAGTCCTGGGTCTAGAGGGGATGGACGCATGAGAGGGAGCTGCAGATGGTTGAACCTCAAAGGGGAGTGCCCTCATTCTTCCTCAGTGAACATAAAGGCGCGCAACGTGGGCAACAGTGGTAGCAAGGACAACTGCATTCTCTGCCAAAGGCATGGCTAAGGAGGAAGGCATGTCAGCTTAGAGGGACAAGGGAGGCACAAGGGGCAGTGTGTGGGAGCCTGCACTGCCACCCGTGGATGATATGATAAGAGAAGAGGAGGAGGAGGAGGAGGAGGAGGAGGAGGAGGAGNTAGAGGGGATGGTCGCATGAGAGGGAGCTGCAGATGGTTGAACCTCAAAGGGGAGTGCCCTCATTCTGCCTCAGTGAACATGAAGGCGCGCAACGTGGGCAACAGTGGTAGCAAGGACAACTGCATTCTCTGCCAAAGGCATGGCTAAGGAGGAAGGCATGTCAGCTTAGAGGGACAAGGGAGGCACAAGGGGCAGTGTGTGGGAGCCTGCACTGCCACCCGTGGATGATATGATAAGAGAAGAGGAGGAGGAGGAGGAGGAGGAGGAGGAGGAGGGTGAGATGTACGAGTGCTGAGGAGAGGCGATAGGGGTGAGAAAGTCAGGCTGAGGAGGGTAACTCTTTGACATGATCCACACAGAGGGTGCAATAGGTTACAAACCAGACATGGGTGGGACAGACCCTCCACCAAGTCGAGAGAGGGGCCGAAGGGAACCAACAGGCAAGATGATAAGAAGACGCTTTCAGAGACTTCATAAAAAAAAGTGGGCATCATGAAACTCAATGACACAACGACGATTGGAATCCTAGAGGCACCAAAATTTGAAGAAGGGAGAAATCCCAAGGAAGACACAAAGATGACTATGGGTAGAAATCTTTCCCTCACAAGGATCATCAGGTAACCAAAGAGAAGCAACGGAGCCCAGGACACAAGCAAGGCAAAGGTCAGCCAGATCAGGAATAGTCAGGCCAGACTAGCTTTCCATGTCAGGAAAGCTAGTCCACCTATCAAATGGAGTGACATGATGAGGGAGAGGACCATGGGGGATGCAGTTCCACACCCAATTCATGCACGACATGGCCTCAAAGGCAACGAGTGGGGACTAGAAGGATGCACAGAAAAATGAGTCAGAAATTTCAGCAAGGATGTGATTCGAGCGGCCTAACACACTGCATTCTTGGGGTGTGTAGCGAGCAAAGGGATCCGTGTACACTCCATGGGACTTGAGGAGACAAGAGGTGGGATAAAGTAAACTCACCACTATGGTCACACCAAAAGATGCAAAGTTGGAACTGGCAAGCACGTCCAGCCTTGGGCAAACAGTGCTTAATGGTTTTGGTAATGTCGCTCTTGTGAGGAAAAACAAGGACCCAGCATTAGCAAGGGAAGTCATTAGTCAAAGAAATCACATAATTCCTGAAACCACCACGGAATTCTTGAACAGTGGAATGGCATGAAATCAGCATGAACCAATTCAAGAGGATGGGTGGTCATAGTTTTGATTGTGTTGAAAGAGAGCAGGATATTCTGCCCTGGGTGCATTCAAGGCACGGAGTGGAGCATGGTAGAAGGAAGAGTCAAGCACAGTCACAGGTTGAGTGTACACAAGGCAAGCAATGGCCACCGTACGCATGTGGTGCAAGTGGTGATGCAAGAAATTGATGAGGTCAGGGGACAATGAGAGAGTAACGTGTACAAGGGCATAGACTGTAGAAGGACAAGGAAGAGATAGTAGAGCACAAAGAAGGTCATCACAACGGAGATGAAGGAGGACCACATGACCTGAGGAGCTTATGAGGACAGTGCAAACATCCCGGCTGGACGCAAAGTCCATGCCTTTGTTGTCAAGGGTGGTCACCAACAACAAGCTAGCCTCCAAATCAGGTACATACAGCACATTAGGGAGAAACAGATCCCCACCAAGACCAGAAAAGCAAACATCGCTAACACCCCGGACAGGGTGGAGCTTGCCAGAGCCATCACGGACAAAAGTAAGGAATCAACCGGGCCAAGAGAGACGATGGAGGAGCAGGATGAAGACCTGTGATTATTGGTCCCAAAATCAAAGATCCTGAAGCCACCAAAAACAAAGGCCGAATGCAGAACAAGATGGACTGCAACAGTGCCAGATGGTGGAACAGGAGAGGAGGTCATAAAACTGCGTCAACGGGGGAGAGCGTGAAATTCCTTATCCTCAATCCATGGATGATTATTTGGAAATGCACCCTGGACAGCCCCAGACAATGCACCACAAAGGGTGATGTCAGACTCACAGACTAATGAACGTGACATGCCCATCACACCCTCACTTCCCTGAGAGTAGAGATGCAGAAGCTCACTGAGAGGATGCTCCAAAGCATGCTCCTCATCATGGCATGAGTCGGGAAGTTTCTCTGTGGAGAGAGAGGCGGAAATGTGTCCATCAGGATGAGGCTAGGTAGGAGCAATGTACTGTCACTTGCACCCGTCGCCATGACATACACCTTCAATAAATCCAGATGCACCAGAATTGGAGCATCATGTTTGCTATTGACCTAACCACCTCTGGTAGACAAGCCACAAAACCGAAAAGCACACAAAGGTTTCTACATATTCATCATTGCACACGTTTCATGCACCCAAGACTTAATCAGGCATACACTTCACCTCGAAGAGCACTAACGCCTAATCATTACATGTCAACAACAGCTCAAGATGTCAATACGCAAGAGAGAATCAGGCAACGGTTAATTAATCAGCATGAAATACAAGTCCTTTTATAGCTATGAGTCCAGTCCTAGAACTCAAAAGCACATTCATGAGAAGTGGAATGACTCAGCTACATCACCAATAGACTTGCACTGTGGGCTTGAAACATAAGGATCCAAGTGCAAAGGGGACAGATTAACCATGTGGATTCTAAGAAGCTACCGAGTTTATTTCTTAGAAACTTCCATAACAACCAAGACGTGCATGGGGCCAGGATCAAACTCATGACTTCTCACTTCGCTAATTGAACAAAACATTCAAGTTAACCATTCAACCATATGGTGCACCCACAGGTCATATCTCACATGAAACATCGCATAGCTAGTCACCCTACAACTGATCTAGGAGTCATACCTCCACAAGGGGCAAAGCATTCTTGATCCATCCTAAAACGCTGAAAAATGGGAAAAACATGTTAAGAAAATCTCTCCCTTGGACCTTGCATCACTTGTAATCGTCATTCTTCATCACTTGCCTAGACCATGCCGATACCTTGCCTACCCGTTCGGTGTAAATCCTTGTCCACTGGCTTCGTAAGCATGTCAGCTCAGTTCATCTTGTTACCAACATACTCGAGCTCCAATTTCTACTTGTAGACCAAGTCTCAAGCATAGTGTTAGCGGATTTCAATGTGCTTTGTACGCTAGGAAATGACTGGGTTCTTAGCCATGTCAATTGCGCTCATGTTGTCAATCATGATGACCGTTGCCATTTTCTTCAGTTTCTTCATCTCACATAACAAGCTACATAGCTATTGCATATCTTTACACACCTCAGCCAAGTAAGGCTGCACACGGTTCCTGTCCGTGGATAATTAGAAGGATCCGGATCCGTGCGACGGGTCCTGCACCTGGATCCGGAACCGGGGCAACGGATCCTTGGATTCACGGATCCCTGTATTCACGGATCCTAGATCCGGATCTTGGGAGTCATGTACAACGGATCCTAACATTCACGGATCCTGGACCTTGATCTTGGGAGTCATGTACAACGTGTTGTGCTTCTAAACAGCATGGCTGTGCAACGACTATGTCCATCAACGCCTACCTTTGCCCAAACCATATCCGGCCATCCATGGTGCTAATGATATTATGGGGCTACAGGTGGTTGGTCAGTCGACACATAAGAAGATATGAGACCAATGAAATGTCAAGTCGCCATCTCCAGGCTGGCAACTTGACAGGTTTCATGCGGTTGACACGCATGATGCATGTGCCAGCCACGCAGACGTGTCACAAAATAGTTTGCCGGTCCAAAATATGCCGTGCATGTTCAGCTGTTCAATTTCAAATGTGCAAATGAGTGAGCTACGCAGATGACTTGAGCCGGACGTCTAGTCAGGTTTTTTTAGCCCAACCCCCTTCCCTCTGCCGTAGGATCCGGGTCAGGATCCGCAGATACAAGCCGGATCCACAATCCTGGATCCGGAACCACGAATACGGATCTGGATCCGGATTCACGGGTAGGGTGCCGCGGAGCCCAGGATCCGTGTGCAGCCTTACAGCCAAGGCAATGTCCTCAACATCAGCTCTTGACAGTGAGACACATTCATGCTTGCGACTCGCCCAACTGATAGCACCTACATTCAGTATACTCACGAAGCAGGAGGTGGATTGTCTGTCGTCTATGTTACCTCCCCAATTAGCATCGGTGTTGCACATGAGATGGAGTGAAAAGGGTTCAGAGAAGCCACCAAACCGGAGGCCCCCATGTCACGTTCCCTTAAGGTAGCACATGATGTGCTTCACACCTTTCCAGTGTAGTGGACCAGAGTTGGCCACAAATCTGCTCACCTGCCCAATAGCATGGGCTATATCTGGTCAGGTCGCGATTAGGATATACATCAGTCTGCCCACTACAGACTGATATGGAATGCCCATCATGTCAGCTTTCTCCGCTTTGTCGGATGGGGACATAGAGGTGGAGAGCTTGCACTCTGGGCTAATGGGTGTGTTTGCAGTCCTGCAATCCGCCATGTCCTAACATTTTCATACATGACCAATCGCCTCACAAAAACTATGTATGAGTAACTGTATTGGGAAGTGAAAAAACTAAAGACTATGGATGGTTGACAAAAGCGTGCATCCCATTAATTGCTTTCATTTCATATGAGGATTGTATATCGAGGCTTTGCTGATGTACATTCATGTAGATGTTTTGTGAAAAATGTTTGCATGCAAGAATACTTTTTCATCCACTGATTCACAAGTGCTTGAATTTCAGGTGATAAGCCATAACTCAACATTTTATGATGGAGTCGATGTATTTCGTCTTGTTCAGGCTGAAGGTAGGTGCTACTCTGTCATGATTGATGGTAACTCCAAGATAGAAGTCAAGAGGACCCATTTCATTTATCTCAAATTTGCCCTGTGAGATCATCTAGCAGCCCCACTGAAGAAGAGCATGAGAAAGTGCGTAGAAGCTTCCTAGCAACACGGCCGCTGACCGGGCGTCAGTGCCTAGTCAGACGGTGACGACAGTCACAAGTCGTACACACCTCGGCAACGGTTTGGCTAGGAGACACAAGTCAAAGTGTCAGAATGCTTCAATATAGCATATGCAGAGAGAGATGACAACTGACAGGTCCAGGGCATAAATACCTGCCGCGGCGCACGGCGGGTGTCGCACGCGGCAGTCCAAGAGCTGTCCTAAAACCGGCCCAAAAACACTGTTTTGGCCATAACTCTGCGCACACATGTCAGAATCCTACGCCGTCTGAACCTAGACGTGCAGAATCAAAAGACGCACGCAACGACTGGTCACATGCATGCATCCATCGACTGACAGCGAGTATACAATGCAAAAACATGCAAATGGGCCTCATGCCCAGTCCGCCGAAAGGCGCCTGCAAGACGTAGAAGGCACAGCAAGGAGTCCCGGTNAGTGTCAGAATGCTTCAATATAGCATATGCAGAGAGAAATGACAACTGACAGGTCCAGGGCATAAATACCTGCCGCGGCGCACGGCGGGTGTCGCACGCGGCAGTCCAAGAGCTGTCCTAAAACCGGCCCAAAAACACTGTTTTGGCCATAACTCTGCGCACACATGTCAGAATCCTACGCCGTCTGAACCTAGACGTGCAGAATCAAAAGACGCACGCAACGACTGGTCAAATGCATGCATCCATCGACGGACAGCGAGTATACAATGCAAAAACATGCAAATGGGCCTCATGCCCAGTCCGCCGAAAGGCGCCTGCACGACGTAGAAGGCACAGCAAGGAGTCCCGGTGACATCTGAGGATCTGGAACAGTGGTCGGTCAGCTCCAGACGGGTAGTCCGCCGCCTGTCGTTGCGCCGGTGTCACCAGGGCCGCCTGCCTCAGGGATCTGCACGAGTATGGACACGGCCGAGTGGTCACAGTAAACTGTACAGGAACGGCACAAAGCACAACACTCCCCCATGACCCGATGGTACGCATGTCCATATGCGTGCAGCACTGGTACAACCACATTGTGAGTGACACAGACAGATGAGACGGCAACATACATCCCACACTCAACCACTGTCACACACAGGGCGAAGCCCAACAGAACGAATGGCCACCAGGAACTTTCCGCGGGCAAGTGCTTTCGTCAAGAAATCAGCTCGCTGCAAGTCAGTGCCAACCCACATGATGGAAATCACGCGTCCCTCCACCAGATCACGAACGAAGTGATGCTCAACCGCAATGTGCTTTGTGGGAGCATGAAAAACACCAGAGTTCTCCACGATGGCGAGAGCACTCTGGTTGTCACAACGCAGCACAATGGCGGGTACTGACTGCCCAAGCTGAAGAAACAAGCGCTGCAACCAAATTGTCTCAGCGGCCCCTGCCCCCAAAGCCACATACTCTGCCTCCAACAAGCTACGTGCGATGCAGCCCTGCTTCCCGCTTCGCCAAGACGAAGCGGTACCACCGAGCAGAAACACGTAGCCAGTGCGACTGCACCCGTCAGGACTCCAAGCCCAGTCGCTGTCAGTGTAGCCGTCAAGGACCACCAAACGTTGCCGACGAAAGCAGAGTCCGAGGTGCGGCGTGGAGACCACGTACCGTACCACTCGCACAGCCGCGTGAAGAGCTCTCGCACGTGGAGCCTGCGAGAACTGAGCGAGGAGGTTGACGGCGAACGCGATGTCGGGACGCGTGGTAGTGGCCAGGTACATCAGAGATCCGATGAGACGGAGGTACAAGGTCACGTCCACTGTCTCCCCCAGCTGTGTAGTGTCATCCACCTTCAGGGCATCTTGCCCATCAGGTGTGAGTGGTGTGGAAGCACTGGGCACTGCACCAAGGAGATCGCTAAAGCGCTCCCCCACAACTCGTGCGTATCGGGCCTGATGTAGCAACAGTGTCCGATGTCTGTGATCTCGCACAATCTCCATACCAAGAAATACCGATGCAGGACCGAGGTCCTTCATCCTGTAGGCGGTCTGCAGGACAGCCTTGGCCTCCTTCACGGCCTCCAGCGACGGAGACGCGATCAGAAGGTCATCAACATAGACCAGGATGGCGGTAAACCGCTCGGGTGTCGGTAGGATGAAGAGTGAGGGGTCTGCCTCGCTCTGTACGTATCCTGCGCGAGTCAAGGTGCCAGTGATCTCCTGGTTCCAACACCGTGGAGACTGCTTGAGGCCGTACAAGGACTTGCGCAAGCGCCAGACCCTTTCACCCTCCTCGAAGCCAGGTGGCTGAGCCACGTAGATCTCCTCATCAAAAGAGCCATGGAGGAACGCGTTGTTCACATCCATCTGGTGTAGTTCCCAGTCATGCTGAGCTACTACACCAAACAGAGCTCGTGCTGAGGTCATGCGGACGACAGGGGCAAAGGTGTCAGTGTAATCAACTCCCTCAATCTGAGAGAACCCCTTGACGACCAAGCGGGCCTTGTAGCGTTCCAGTGAGCCATCCGGCTTCACTTTCTTGCGAAAGACCCACTTGACCTGAATCGCCTTCCTCCCAGGGGGAAGGTCGACCAGCTCGTAGACTCCGTGCTCTCCGATAGCGCGAAGCTCATCCTCGCAAGCAACTCGCCAAACATCAGCATCCTGCGCCGAGAAAGCCTCCCTCAATGTGCCCGGGTCCGGTGCCATAGAGGGGGAACTTTGCGTGGCAAGTGCACACGCCTCAGTGTCTGGCCTGACGGCCACGAGATCAGCTGCTGCGTCACAGGCGATATGGAACTCGCGAGTTACTAAGTCGTGCCCTATGGGGCATGCTGGGTGTACCTCTGAAAGCTCAGTGCGGACACTCAGGCCTAAGGCCTTTGTGCCTGGATCACCGCTCGCGATGCTGCGAGAGGAACGTCTGGGTCCGGGACCCGACGCTCGCTAAGCTCCAGAATCCAGTGGTCGAAGGCGACCACCGGGCTCACGGGAGTAACCGGAGGTTGAGGGGCGCACCTCAGGCTCAGGAACAGGTAAGACCACGGCTGGTGAGGGCTGAGGCGAGACAGTCGGAGATGTCGTGCGCGGAGATGCGTGTGTGGGGGACACTGAGCTGGGGATGACAGCGGGCAAGGCTGGCCCGGACACTAAGACAGGAGTGTCAGCCGACGTAGAGACAGGAGTGGGCTGGGCTGAGTCAGACGCTGGAACAGGGGTGCTAGTGGACACACAGGGTGATCCAGGAAGAGGCGTGGGAGCAGCGGTACCTGTGGGGTGCGAAGCAGGCTGGACAGGTGGGATCTCTGGACCAACGGCAATGATAGCAGGATCATCAAGTACTGGAGATCGAGAGGGGACTCGCGCGGACACATCAGCCTGGCGAGGAATGGTCGCTCGCGAAGAGGTCTCCCCCATCCGCCGAGGACCCTCACAGGAAGGGACATGAGAGGCAGAGAGCGCTGTGATCGAAGTCAGATCACGGTATGTGAGTGACTCAAAAAACAGCGCGTCACGGGACTCAATGACACGACGGCGAGTGGGGTCCCAAAAGCGCCAGGCCTTCGACCGCGGGGAGATGCCGATGAAGGCACACAAGCAACCCCGAGGGGAGACCTTGGACCCCTGCTGGTCCTCGGTGTACCATACGGAGGCCAGGGATCCCCAGACGCGTGCGAGACGAAGATCGGCACGGTGGCCAAACCAGAGCTCGTACGGTGTAACATGATCCGGAAGCGGACCATGCGGGAGGCGGTTCCAGACCCAAGTCATGTAGGCGAAGCCCTCGAATGCGAAGGACTCCGGGAGANGGACTCAATGACACGACGGCGAGTGGGGTCCCAAAAGCGCCAGGCCTTCGACCGCGGGGAGATGCCGATGAAGGCACACAAGCAACCCCGAGGGGAGACCTTGGACCCCTGCTGGTCCTCGGTGTACCATACGGAGGCCAGGGATCCCCAGACGCGTGCGAGATGAAGATCGGCACGGTGGCCAAACCAGAGCTCGTACGGTGTAACATGATCTGGAAGCGGACCATGCGGGAGGCGGTTCCAGACCCAAGTCATGTAGGCAAAGCCCTCGAATGCGAAGGACTCCGGGAGACTGCACTCAGACTGCATGGCGCGGACCGCATCCTCCATGGTGCGGTTCCAGCGCTCAGATACACCGTTCTGTTGTGGGGTAGCAGGAGCGGAGACCTGGTGAAAAATGCCGTGCTCAGCAAAGAAGGAGTCCATCTCGCCGAGGAACTCGCCGCCGTGATCCGAGCGAAAGGTATGTAGCGTGTGGCGAGACTGACGCTCAGCCATCACAAGCCAGAGCCAAACCGCAAGGGCGGCGTCGCTCTTCTGACGCAGACTATAGACCCACCGCATCCGGGTGAAGTCATTAGTGAGCGTCAGCACATACCGGCCCCTCTCAGATAGCAACTCGACCGGGAGAGGACCGAGTAGGTCCGAGTGGACCAACTCGAGGGGCCTCAGCGCTCGGGAACGCGAATCAGGGTACGTGCACCGATGCATCTTACCCTGAGCGCAAAAAAGACAGTCGGTCTTGGGTGGCTTCTCGAAAGAAGCCACGTCAAGACCAAGAGCGGGCTGTGTCCGGATGAGCTTCGACACAGTGTCGGAGCCCACATGGCACAGACGTCGGTGAAGCAACCGCTNGAGCAATAGAACACTCGGCATCAGAGGGACTTTGAGCCGTCAGTGGGAAGGAACGACGTACATCACGAAGGTGAGACTCATGAATCCAGTCAGTGCAGTCAGGCCCATCATCATCACATGCGGACTGTGCTCCCCCACACGTGTCATCACGAGTCACGAGAACGGACGAACAAGCAGTCTGTGACCCACTCGACGATGACAACACACTCGCACCTCCCTGAAAGCGAAGCGCCAGAAGATGAAGAAGCTCGGCGATGGTGCGGTCACGTGGGTCTGGATCACTGCTGCTCGCCGGCGAGGATGCAGGAACAGCTGCAGTAGTAGTCACCGCACGTCCAGAGGAGTGTGCGGTCGACGTGCCGGACGCGGTGCGAGCGGCATGGGCAGCCTGAAGTCCGCGAGTGATGCGCTCCCAGTCGAGTGGCTGCTGGCAATCGGTGTAGCGATGGGCACCTCCATAGTTGTAGCAGTGCGCGGAACGGCCACTGCTACCACTAGATGACGCCTGCTGCTAACCCGATCCGCGCTTCCTATTCTTCTTCTTCCCCTGGACAGCTGCGGCAACGCCCTGCGTCTACGTGGGTGTAGACGGGGTCGAAGAAGAGGAGGAAGATGAGGTCGTGATGGAGGAAGGCGAGGGTGACTGCAGGAGGGAAGATGGTGGTGAGGCGAGGACTGCTGTAGCGAGAGAAGTCTCCTGATGTGCTACTGCTGCCTCACGGGCCGACGTCACCTGGAGGAAAAGCTGATGGGCCCACGGGAGCAGCTGCAGGGTGGCTGAGAAAGGCTCGAGAGCAGCGTCGCAATACCGTGTGAATATGTCGGTGTACTCCAGGCAAACTCCAAGCATGATCGTCCGAAGCGCCCACAGCTGTGTGCCCCCTGAGGTCCCCAAGCGCGTGTAGATACGCATGGCGCGTTGCCAGTAATCCGCTGCAGGCTCCGCTGGTCCCTGGCGGAGAGAGTGAAAGGCACGAATGTGTGACGCACGCGTGGCGTGCGTCTCTGTAGCCAGTAGGGACAACGCCAGATCCCAGCCTCCACGAGGATCAGCTCCGGTGCCTATGCCAGCCTCCCCGAGGAAGGGACGGAAGTCAACGACAGTCTCGCGTGGCATGGCGTAGAGAAGCCCTCGCATGGCCCGGGCTGCTGTCAGCACCTGTGCTGGGTCTGCAGACTGGTATGGGCTATGGTAGTAAGGCCAAACTCCCTCAGAAGTGGCCCACACCTGAAACAAGATATCCCAGCAGTCAAATCCATCCTCGCTGATGTACCGTGGAGGTGGTGCCTCAAAGTCCTTTGGCTGCCGCTCCGTGGGGAGACCAGCCGCAGGCTGAGGAGGGCAAGTGACGAGAAAAACTCCTGGAAGGGGATGATCACTGGGGAAGTCAGGTGACNGTAGAGAAGCCCTCGCATGGCCCGGGCTGCTGTCAGCACCTGTGCTGGGTCTGCAGACTGGTATGGGCTATGGTAGTAAGGCCAAACTCCCTCAGAAGTGGCCCACACCTGAAACAAGATATCCCAGCAGTCAAATCCATCCTCGCTGATGTACCGTGGAGGTGGTGCCTCAAAGTCCTTTGGCTGCCGCTCCGTGGGGAGACCAGCCGCAGGCTGAGGAGGGCGAGTGACGGGAAAAACTCCTGGAAGGGGATGATCACTGGGGAAGTCAGGTGACAGTCGTATCGGGGAGACGGGTGGAGGTCGGATACCCGTCTGCAGCTGACCGAGGCGCTCCTGTAGAAGACGAATCTCCCGCTCCTGGGAGTCATCCTCAAAGCCTGGCATGAATGGCTCGTCATCAAGAAGGTCCTTAGGTGGTGGTGAGACCACACCAGGAGGTGAAGCAGGCGGGGCACCTGTCATAGGCACCTGAGCTGAGTGCTGGGTGGAGGCCGCAACGGCGGCAGCTCCCTCACAAGTCCGCGGAGGAGCCGTGGACTGAGCGCGTAAGAGCTCAGTCAGCGTGCCGATCGCGTCAGTCTGCTCTCGCTACAGACGACGCATCTCCTCCTGCTGGCTGCGCAGGTCCTCAATGGCCTGCGAGCGAGGGCTCAATACCCTTGAAGAAGAGGAGGAGGGATCACCTGGTCCCTTGTCCTTGTCGTCGGGCGAACTCATGTCGTCGCTCACTATGGGACGACAGGTCAAGTTTACCGGATTTCAAAACCGTTTTCATTTCTCGAGAAGTTGAAACGCTGGCAACTTTTGACTTTTCGGTTGAAAATTTGGCTAAGAGTAATGCTGACGTCAGCAAATGGTTGCTAACGTCAGCACGACCTGATGACGTCAGCAATGAACAATGCTGACGTCAGCTCGTCCCGTCCTTTTTTTTTCTTTTCTTGTCACGGTTCTTTTGCTGCGCGGTGGCGCGCGGTAGCTCCGCGGAAGCTGCGCAGCAGCTTCCGCCCAGTTGCTGCTGGAGCTGCGCTGTCAGCTGCAGCTGCAGTTGCGTAGCTACGTGTGCAGCGGTGGCAGCGGCGGCTGCGCTGCTGCTGCTGCTGCTCCGCGCGGCGGCTGCTGCTGTGCGCGGCTCTGCTGCTGCGCGCTGCAGCTGCTGCTAGCTGCCGCCACCGCGCGCTGCTGCTGGCTGCCGCCACCGCGCGCTGCTGCTGCTGCCACTGCTGCGCTGCTGCTGCTGCCGCGGCTGCCGCTGCTGCTGCTGTGCCGCTGCCGCTGCTGCGCTGCTGCTGCCGACGCCGCTGCTGCGCTGCTGCCACGCTGCTGTGGCCGCCGCTGCTGCTGCGCTGCTGCTGCACGGCTGCCGCCGCCGCCTTTGCTACTGCTGCTCTGCTGTTGCGGCTGTGGGGGGGGAGTGGCGGCTGCACGCACTGCAGCCACCACACACCTCTGCGTGGCGGTACACGCTACTGCTGCTGCCTCAGCAGCTGCGATCTCACGTGGTGTGTGGAGTACGCGGACAGCGAACGGCCGTCTCCAGCAGGTCCCAGAAGATCTGCTGCAGCGGTGACTCTCATTGCTGCTGCTCTGCTGCGTCTCTGCTGCGCAGCTCAATGAGATTTGTCTCACTGCTTTGATACCATGACAAAGTGCGTAAAAGCTTCCTAGCAACACGGCCGCTGACCGGGCGTCAGTGCCTAGTCAGACGGTGACGACAGTCACAAGTCGTACACACAACGGCAAGTGTTTGGCTAGGAGACACAAGTCAAAATGTCAGAATGCTTCAATATAGCATATGCAGAGAGAGATGACAACTGACAGGTCCAAGGCATATATACCTGCCGCGGCGCACGGCGGGTGTCGCACGCGGCAGTCCAAGAGCTGTCCTAAAACCGGCCCAAAAACACTGTTTTGGCCGTAACTCTGCGCACACATGTCAGAATCCTACGCCGTCTGAACCTAGACGTGCAGAATCAAAAGACGCACGCAACGGCTGGTCACATGCATGCATCCATCGACGGACAGCGAGTATACAATGCAAAAACATGCAAATGGGCCTCATGCCCAGTCCGCCAAAAGGCGCCTGCAGGACGTAGAAGGCACAGCAAGGAATCCCAGTGACATCTGGGGCTCTGGAACAGTGGTCGGTCAGCTCCAGACGGGTAGTCCGCCGCCTGTCGTCGCGCCGGTGTCACCAGGGCCGCCTGCCTCAGGGATCTGCACGAGTATGGACACGGCCGAGTGGTCACAGTAAACTGTACAGGAACGGCACAAAGCACAACACTCCCCCATGACCCGATGGTACGCATGTCCATACGCGTGCAGGACTGGTACAACCACATAGTGAGTGACACAGACAGATGAGACGGCAATGTACATCCCACACTCAACCACTGTCACACACAAGGCGAAGCCCAACAGAACGAATGGCCACCAGGAACCTTCCGCGGTAAAGTGCCTTCGTCAAGAAATCAGCTCGCTGCAAGTCAGTGCCAACCCACATGATGGAAATCACGCGTTGCTCCACCACATCACGAACGAAGTGATGCTCAACCGCAATGTGCTTTGTGCGAGCATGAAAAACACCAGAGTTCTCCGCGAGGGCGAGAGCACTCTGGTTGTCGCAACGCAGCACAATGGCGGGTACTGACTGCCCAAGCGGAAGAAACAAGCGCTGCAGCCAAATTGCCTCAGCGGCCCCTGCCCCCAAAGCCACATACTCTGCCTCCAACGAGCTACGTGCGATGCAGCCCTGCTTCCCGCTTCGCCAAGACAAAGCGGTACCACCGAGCAGAAACACGTAGCCAGTGCAACTGCGCCCGTGAGGACTCCAAGCCCAATCGCTGTCAGTGTAGCCGTCAAGGACCACCAAACGTTGCCGACGAAAGCAGAGTCCGAGATACGGCGTGGAGACCACGTACCGTACCACTCGCACAGCCGCGTGAAGAGCTCTCGCACGTGGAGCCTGCGAGAACTGAGCGAGGAGGTTGACGGCGAACGCGATGTCGGGACGCGTGGTAGTGGCCAGGTACATCAGAGATCCGATGAGACGGAGGTACAAGGTCACGTCCACTGTCTCCCCCAGCTGTGTAGGGTCATCCACCTTCAGGGCATCCTGCCCATCAGGTGTGAGTGGTGTGGAAGCAGTGGGCACTGCACCAAGGAGATCGCTAAAGCGATCCCCCACAACTCGTGCGTATCGGGCCTGATGTAGCAACAGTGTCCGATGTCTGCGATCTCGCACAATCTCCATACCAAGAAACACCGATGCAGGACCGAGGTCCTTCATCCTGTAGGCGGTCTGCAGGACAGCCTTGGCCTCCTTCACGGCCTCCAGCGATGGAGACGCGATCAGAAGGTCATCAACATAGACCAGGATGGCGGTAAACCGCTCGGGTGTCGGTAGGATGAAGAGTGAGGGGTCTGCCTCGCTCTGTACGTATCCTGCGCGAGTCAAGGTGCCAGTGATCTCCCGGTTCCAACACCGTGGAGACTACTTGAGGCCGTATAAGGACTTGCGCAAGCGCCAGACATTGTCACCGTCCTCGAAGCCAGGTGGCTGAGCCACGTAGATCTCCTCATCCAAAGAGCCATGGAGGAACGTGTTGTTCACATCCATCTGGTGTAGTTCCCAGTCATGCTGAGCTACTACACCAAACAGAGCTCGTACTGAGGTCATGCGGCCGACAGGGGCAAAGGTGTCAGTGTAAACAACTCCCTCAATCTGAGAGAACCCCTTGACGACCAAGCGGGCCTTGTAGCGTTCCAGTGAGCCATCCGGCTTCACTTTCTTGCGAAACACCCACTTGACCTGAATCGCCTTCCTCCCATGGGGAAGGTCGACCAGCTCGTAGACTCCGTGCTCTCGGATAGCGCGAAGCTCATCCTCGCAAGCAGATCGCCAGGCATCAGCATCCTGCGATGAGAAAGCCTCCCTCAATGTGCCCGGGTCCGGCGCCATAGAGGGGGAACTTTGCGTGGCAAGTGCACACGCCTCAGTGTCTGGCCTGACGGCCACGAGATCAGCTGCTGCGTCACAGGCGATATGGAACTCGCGAGTGACTAAGTCGTGCCCTATGGGGCATGCTGGGTGTACCTCTGGAAGCTCAGTGCGGACACTCAGGCCTAAGGCCTTTGTGCCTGGATCACCGCTCGCGATGCTGTGAGAGGAACGTCTGGGTCCGAGACTCGACGCTCGCTAAGCTCCAGAATCCTGTGGTCGAAGGCGACCACCGGGCTCACGGGAGTAACCGGAGGTTGAGGGGCGCACCTCAGGCTCAGGAACAGGTACGACCAAGGCTGGTGAGGGCTGAGGCGAGACAGTCGGAGATGTCGTGCGTGGAGATGCGTGTATGGGGGACATTGAGCTGGGGATGACAGCGGGCAAGGCTGGCCCGGACACTGAGACAGGAGTGCCAGCCGACGTAGAGACAGGAGTGGGCTGGGCTGAGTCAGACGCTGGAACAGGGGTCTTAGTGGACACACAGGGTGATGCAAGAAGAGGCGTGGGAGCAGCGGTACCTGTGGGGTGCGAAGCAGGCTGGACAGGTGGGATCTCTGGACCAACGGCAATGATAGCAGGATCATCAAGTGCTTGAGATCGAGAGGGGACTCGAGCGGACACATCAGCCTGGCGAGGAATGGTCACTCGCGAAGAGGTCTCCCCCATCCGCCGAGGACCCTCACAGGAAGGGACATGAGAGGCAGAGAGCGCTGTGATCAAAGTCAGATCACGGTATGTGAGTGACTCAAAAAACAGCGCGTCACGGGACTCAATGACACGACGGCGAGTGGGGTCCCAAAAGCGCCAGGCCTTCGACCGCGGGGAGATGCCGATGAAGGCACACAAGCGACCCCGAGGGGAGACCTTGGACCCCTACTAGTCCTCGGTGTACCATACGGAGGCCAGGGATCCCCAGACGCGTGCGAGACGAAGATCGGCACGGTGGCCAAACCAGAGCTCGTACGGTGTAACATGATCCGGAAGCGGACCATGCGGGAGGCGGTTCCAGACCCAAGTCATGTAGGC
>SZWC01008081.1:69545-80098 GCA_023375785.1 Penium margaritaceum
AGCGAGAGAAGTCTCCTGATGTGCTACTGCTGCCTCGCGGGCCGACGTCACCTGGAGGAAAAGCTGATGGGCCCACGGGAGCAGCTGCAGGGTGGCTGAGAAAGGCTCGAGAGCAGCGTCGCAATACCGTGTGAATATGTCGGTGTACTCCAGGCGAACTCCGAGCATGATCGTCCGAAGCGCCCACAGCTATGTGCCCCCTGAGGTCCCCAAGCGCGTGTAGATACGCATGGCGCGTTGCCAGTAATCCGCTGCAGGCTCCGCTGGTCCCTGGCGGAGAGAGTGAAAGGCACGAATGTGTGACGCACGCGTGGCGTGCGTCTCTGCAGCCAGTAGGGACAACGCCAGATCCCAGCCTCCACGAGGATCAGCTCCGGTGCCTATGCCAGCCTCCCCGAGGAAGGGACGGAAGTCAACGACAGTGTCGCGTGGCATGGCGTAGAGAAGTCCTCGCATGGCCCGGGCTGCTGTCAGCACCTGTGCTAGGTCTACAGACTCGTATGGGCTGTGGTAGTAAGGTCAAACTCCCTCAGAAGTGGCCCACACCTGAAACAAGATATCCCAGCAGTCAAATCCATCCTCGCTGATGTACCGTGGAGGTGGTGCCTCAAAGTCCTTTGGNGTAATCCGCTGCAGGCTCCGCTGGTCCCTGGCGGAGAGAGTGAAAGGCACGAATGTGTGACGCACGCGTGGCGTGCGTCTCTGCAGCCAGTAGGGACAACGCCAGATCCCAGCCTCCACGAGGATCAGCTCCGGTGCCTATGCCAGCCTCCCCGAGGAAGGGACGGAAGTCAACGACAGTGTCGCGTGGCATGGCGTAGAGAAGTCCTCGCATGGCCCGGGCTGCTGTCAGCACCTGTGCTAGGTCTACAGACTCGTATGGGCTGTGGTAGTAAGGCCAAACTCCCTCAGAAGTGGCCCACACCTGAAACAAGATATCCCAGCAGTCAAATCCATCCTCGCTGATGTACCGTGGAGGTGGTGCCTCAAAGTCCTTTGGCTGCCGCTCCGTGGGGAGACCAGCCGCAGGCTGAGGAGGGCAAGTGACGAGAAAAACTCCTGGAAGGGGATGATCACTGGGGAAGTCAGGTGACGGTCGTATCGGGGAGACGGGTGGAGGTCGGATACCCGTCTGCAGCTGACCGAGACGCTCCTGTAGAAGACGAATCTCCCGCTCCTGGGAGTCATGCTCAAAGCATGGCATGAATGGCTCGTCATCAAGAAGGTCCTCAGGTGGTGGGGAGACCACACCAGGAGGTGAAGCAGGCGGGGCACCTGTCACGGGCACCTGAGCTGAGTGCTCGGTGGAAGCTGCAACGCCGGCAGCTCCCTTAGAAGTCCGCGGAGGAGCCGTGGACTGAGCGCGTAGGAGCTCAGTCAGCGTGCCGATCACGTCAGTCTGCTCTCGCTATAGACGACGCATCTTCTCCTGCTGGCTGCGCAGGTCCTCAATGGCCTGCGAGCGAGGGCTCAATACCCCTGAGGAAGAGGAGGGATCACCTGGTCCCTTGTCCTTATCGTCGGGCGAACTCATGTCGTCGCTTACTATGGGACGACAGGTCAAGTTTGCCGGATTTCAAAACCGATTGCGTTTCTCGAGATGTTGAAACGCTGGCAACTTTTGACTTTTCGCTTGAAAATTTGGCTAAGTGTAATGCTGACGTCAGCAAATGGTTGCTGACGTCAGCACGACCTGATGACGTCAGCAATGAACAATGCTGACGTCAGCTCGTCCCGTCCTTTTTTTTTCTTTTCTTGTCACGGTTCTTTTGCTGCGCGGTGGCGCGCGGTAGCTCCGCGGAAGCTGCGCAGCAGCTTCCGCCCAGTTGCTGCTGCAGCTGCGCTGTCAGTTGCAGCTGCAGCTGCGTAGCTGCGTGTGCAGCGGTGGCAGCGGCGGCTGCGTTGCTGCTGCTGCTACTCCGCACGGCGGCTGCTGCTGCGCGCGACTCTGCTGCTGCGCGCTGCAGCTGCTGCTAGCTGCCGCCACCGCGCGCTGCTGCTGGCTGCCGCCGCCGCGCGCTGCTGCTGCTGCCACTGTTGCGCTGCTGCTGCCGCCGCAGCTGCCGCTGCTGCTGCTGTGCCGCTGCCGCTGCTGCGCTGCAGCTGCCGACGCCGCTGCTACGTTGCTGCTGCCGCCGCTGCTGCCACGCTGCTGTGGCCGCCGCTGTTGCTGCGCTGCTGCTGCGCGGCTGCTGCCGCCGCCTCTGCTACTGTTGCTCTGGTGCTGCGGCTGTGGGGGGGAGTGGCGGCTGCACGCACTGCAGCCACCACACACCTCTGCGTGGCGGTACGCGCTGCTGCTGCTGCCTCAGCAGCTGCGATCTCACGTGGTGGGTGGAGTACGCGGACGGCGAACGGCCGTCTCCAGCAGGTCCCAGAAGATCACCTACAGCGGTGACTCTCATTGCTGCTGCTCTGCTGCGTATCTGCTGCGCAGCTCAGTGAGATCTGTCTCACTGCTCTGATACCATGAGAAAGTGCGTAGAAGCTTCCTAGCAACACGGCCGCTGACCGGGCGTCAGTACCTAGTCAGACGGTGACGACAGTCACAAGTCGTACACACTACGACAAGGGTTTAGCTAGGAGACACAAGTCAAAATGTCAGAATGCTTCAATATAGCATATGCAGAGAGAGATGACAACTGACAGGTCCAAGGCATAAATACCTGCTGCGGCGCACGGCGGGTGTCGCATGCGGCAGTCCAAGAGCTGTCCTAAAACCGGCCCAAAAACACTGTTTTGGCCGTAACTCTGCGCACACATGTCAGAATCCTACGCCGTCTGAACCTAGACGTGCAGAATGAAAAGACGCACGCAACGACTGGTCACATGCATGCATCCATCGACGGATAGCAAGTATACAATGCAAAAACATGCAAATGGGCCTCATGCCCGGTCCGCCAAAAGGCGCCTGCAGGACGTAGAAGGCACAGCAAGGAATCCCGGTGACATCTGAGGCTCTGGCGCAGTGGTCGGCCAGCTCCAGACGGGTAGTCCGCCGCCTGTCGTCGCGCCGGTGTCACCAGGGCCGCCTGCCTCAGGGATCTGCAAGAGTATGGACACGGCCGAGTGGTCATAGCAAACTGTACAGGAACGGCACAAAGCTTAACAGAGCAGAGAATTAGGCCCTCGACATACAAGACGACCAACAAAGTCCCTTTGTTGCTCTCATAGACGTACATGCCAGGCTGGTTGTTGTTGTGAAAGGAAAACTCCTTTGCAATGAATGTATCCATCTCATGGTCACAAATTCTTAGCGTTTGTTTGAGCGCATGGAGCACTTCGGCCAATCCGCAGACCTTGTCCTTGACGGCATCAACCCCCTGTGCAACTCCCATCAGCACCTCCTTATCAGGTTTGACGTGAAGGAAGACTTTCTTGACATCCATCTTATGGACTTTGTCACAAAACCGCTCCCGGGTGGTGGCAAGTTCCGACATGTCCCGATGGGTCTTCACTTATGTTCAGAGTGTGTTTTGTGCAACATCAAAGTCTAAGCATACGCTTCTGGCCCTCCCTCGCTGCTATGTTCAAATTGTCTCACCTCTATTTGCTCCACTCCTCCACCACCCCCCTGTCTAACCTATGCAAGGGCATCCACACCACGGGGAGCAGTATTGTGCTAGCTGGCGTGGTCTGGGAGCCATGCAACACGCCATCACTCCCTCCTTGAAAAACCCTACGTGCTATTTCTTTAACTTGGCCAGGTGTGCACGTCAGGTTGCCATCGCGAGTCGCACACGGCAGCAGGCGGGTAGAGCTGCGCTATGCACGCTGCCAGACGGATGCAACTGCGGGCGCTACAAAGGCAACCACCATATAGGCAGCAGGCGCAGCCGCAGGAGGAGAAAGAGCGCTGTGTTAAGACCCGTCAGTGCCACTAGTGTTGACAACGCACATAAAACACATGGTGTTCATTCAGTGTGTAGTTAGAATGCTGACCTTAACTCGCAACTAGCACCTACCAGTCTGGGTTGGGTAGCCAACATGCCAGCCAGCAGCAAGCAGTGGGCAGTCTGCAGCCTGTCAGCCAGCCACAACGGCCAGCTAGCAGCGTTAGCCAGCCAGCCGCCACGACCAGCTAGCCACGATGGTTAGCTAGCCACATCTGCCAGCCAACCGCGACGGCCAGCCAGCCGAGTTAGCCAGCCCATGGCGAATGCCAGCCAGGCACGTCGGCGGGCCAGCCGGGACCGGCTAGCCACGTAGCCACCCAGCTGAGCAGGCCAACCGTACCAGGCAGTTCTGACGACCAGTGACATTAGCCAGCCGAGTCAGCCAACGGTGATGGCCATCAGCATCAGCTAGCCAGCTGGCCTCAACCAAATATCTGCCAGCGCCAGCGCCAGCACGGAGACGGCACAAGTGCGTGCAGCCACCATGCACGCCAGCCAGCCAGCTATACATGGCCAGCCAGCCAGTCAGCCGACAAGCCAGCCAGCCAGCCAACAAGCCAGCCAGCCAGCCAGCCAGCTAGCCAGCTGCACACAGCCAGCCAGATAGCCAGCCAACCAGCTAGCTAGCTGCACGCAGCCAGCCAGATAGCCAGCCAGCCAGCCAGCCAGCCAGCCAGACAGCCAGCTGCCAGGAGCCAAACCCCCATCTAGTGGTGGGGTGCACCGTGGCCATGGTCATAAAAATGCAGGGGGACTTGGCTGTTACTGCTATGTCCATGCCGCCTTGGCAAACCTCTCTCGTCTGTGCCCGGGAGAGGAGAGGCCTCATTACAGGACGGGCGGAACGCGCAGTGGGGGTGGTCGCTTTCATATGCGACTCCCAGGTGGTCCCTCCTACGTCTCCCTCCAACATGGGGTGGTTGTCCAAGGCGCTGCAACAGGCGCATGTCAACTTGATGGAGGTTGTGGGGAGGGTGGGCAAGGTGCGGGACATGCAGCATCAGAGAGCGGTCTTCCTCAGCCGCTTCTCCGAGGACCTCCACGATTGGCTCCACTGCAACTTCACCCAGGTGCAGGATGTGGTGGCCACAGTGGACGAGATCCAGGATCTCTGTCTGAAGTGGCTGCACTCTGCTGTGTTGGCATCTAAACAGCGTGTCACGACAGTGATGGAGAAGCACGAGGCCTGGCTACAAGAGCACCTATGCACCGTGACGGCGGTAGCAGAGGCACCCCCCTTGACTTCTTTGCAAGGGGCAGCCACTCTTCA
Source organism: Penium margaritaceum (assembly GCA_023375785.1). NCBI lineage: Eukaryota > Viridiplantae > Streptophyta > Zygnematophyceae > Desmidiales > Peniaceae > Penium > Penium margaritaceum. The sequence goes on from SZWC01008081.1 coordinate 74,712, forward strand.
GGAGTAGGTGCAAAAGGTAGAGACACATACCCACTACATCGAAGTGTTCATGGCTAGGCTTCTACATGATTGGGTGGAGGAGGGCGGCGGGTTGCACTCAGATGAGCAGATCCGGCATGCGGCGTCGCATCTCGTCACGGCGTTGTACTTGATTCTCACTGCCTAGCTCCCCCTCCACCAGACGGCTACAAGGACGAGGGGGAGGGGGAGCGACGCGGTACCCACCCCCGTCCTCCGAGAAGTCATGGCCGTGCTCGGCCGGGTAGACAAGCAACAGCAGGAAACTCTTGGGGCACCTGGCCAGCATTGAGGCTCTCTTCCCCGCCCCTTTTGCACTCCAACCAGACGAACCGCGAGAGGATTCGCAGCAACCATTGCTCGCCGGTAGCCCACCTCCAGCAGGCTTGACCTATGTCGAGCCATCGCCACCAGTGGTGCGTTTACCATGCCGAAGAAGTCCGAAGGCAAGCAGTCCGGACAGCACCAACAGTCGCAGCTACTGCAGCAACCACAGGAGCAGCCTGAGCAGCAGCCACCACAGCCACAACACTAGCCCCCGCGACGGCACCTGCTGGAACATCCGGAGAAGCTGCAACGGCAGCGGCCGCGGCAACAGCAGCTGCAACAACAACAGCAACATCCGCGGAACAGGAGCAGTTTCAGAAGCCAGCACCGGACCTCAAGCATTAACACCAGTGCCAACTGAAGCGGCTGCATCAGCAGGTGCCCAGCCTACGGCAGTAGCTGCAGCAACAACAGCCGTAGCAGCAACAAAAACCGCAGCAGAAAAAACAGCAGCAGCAGCTGCATCCACAATAGCCGTAGCAGCAGCCGCTGCAGTAAGAGCCGCAGCTGCAGCAACTGCCACAGTAACCGCAGCAGCAGTGGCACCAGCAGCACCTACAGCACCAGCAACCGGTACCGCCTGAAGAGCAGCTGTGACAGCAGCACCAACAGCAACAACAACGGGAGCAGCAGCATCAGCGGCAAGGGTAACACCGAAAGCCACAGCAGCAACTACAACTCATGCAACACCACTAGCCGCAAGCACACATTCAACAGGTGTAGTAGCAGTTGCAACGAGTCCACCAGCAGCAGCGGCAGCTAGAGGAGGAGAAGCTGCAGGTGGCCCAGGAGCAACGTCGGCTGCAAAGGCAACTGGTGGCACCCTCTTCTCAACATAGCACAAGTGGAAACGAAATGAAGCCCTCCGCCACTCATGCTTCGGGTGCAGGTTGGCCCAAGGGCACTACTAGGAGCAGAGAGGGATGCGCGCGCAAGTGACGAAGCTGTACTAGCTACTCGGCTGGCATTTGCTCCACCCCAAAGAGCGGAAGCTGGCTCTCCCCCCCAGCACATGCCTCAGCCGCAACCTTGCCGGGCTGGCTAGACAGCTCCCCAGTCTGTCAGGCGTCACCCCTCCTACCTGGCTGAGATGACCCCCTTTCGTGGCCTACATCAGTTGTTGGACCCCCTTCAGCAACAGCAACCACAACAAAAGCACCAGAGGCAGCGTTGGTATCATTCTCCGCTCCCCCTGCGGCAGGGGCAGCAGCACCAACCGCTGCGCCACTGAGCCCCTCCACTGACAGCGATAGATGCAGCAGCAGATGCAGTGGCAGCTATTGCAGCAGCAGCTACAACACTAACTCTAGCAGCACCTCCAACAGCAGCAACATCTGCTGAAACACTTTGAGAGGCAGCTCCAGCAGCACCCGGAGTCACCAGGAGAGGGAGTCCCAGTGCATCCCTCACTGGTGGCAAACCCCACTCACGCCCACCAGGAAGGGGGCGGAGGCAGCCAACCAACTCAGGGTCCCTTGCCTCACCATCACCAGGCACTGCACAATTGGCATTCTCAAGAGATACGTCCGATCAGGCGCACTGGATGCTCCCGTCCAGTAGACCACGGTCCCACGGGCAGACTCGGGCTCGGCGACACCTGGGGGAAACGACGCGGCAGGTGCGCAGCTGTGCCTCGGCCGTCTCCGCAGAAACAACAGCAGCAGCGGTAGGAGCAGTCGCAGTCGCACCAGCATCATCCACCGCAGCCACAGTCAACGCAGCAGCAGCCACAGCCAAAAACGCTGCAGCAGCAGTATCACCAGCAGCTACAACAGAACCCACAACAACAGCAACAGCAACAGCCGCAACAGCAGCAGCAGCAAGAGCAGCAGCGACAGTAGCACGAGCAACCATCGCAGCAACAACAATAGGCCCGGTACGGCCGGCGGCATCGCCAGCCCGAGGATGGTGAGGGTGGGTTGTGGCGGGGACCCCAGACATTCCCCCCGCCACTAGAGGAGTTTCACGATCTTTGGCTGCAGCCGGCATCTGCCCATGCCTCTACCGCCTCCCTACCCCTCCCTCTCCACTTGCCCCATCTCTCTCTGCTCAGACCCCCCTTGCAAATCCTGATCATAAGGGCACTCCCCCGCTGCCAGTTCTGCCTCCCCCCCTCCTCTCCCTACTCCCCCTACCTCGCGTACTGTAATATCCTACCCGCATTGACTACTCTTCGCCGGCGCCGCGAGAGGTTGGCGGGAATTGTGAGGCCAGCGTCGGCCTGATTGTGCTCGAGCCACTGGGGTGGGAGCATCTAGCCTGCGCAGCGACCAACTACGATGCGAAGTACACAGCCTTGCACCTGGGCATTGGCTTCGCATCGCAGGCAAACGTGGATATCCTCATGGTCGTGAGCAATTCGCGGTTGGTGGTGGACCAAATGCACCAAACGCGGCTGAAAGAGTGAGCATGGATCGCCTCCGTGCGCAATCCTCCGCACCATCATCGACAGCAACCTCCCGCTGCTTGTCGCTGACTGCTTTGGTCGTAGCACCATCACCCCTATCCTGAAGGGAATGACCAGGCAAGAGGGAGTACGTCTCATGGAGGCTAGGGACGTGTGGCTCTGGTTGGCAAGGAACCTCCTCCTACTCCGGGACTAGGGATAGCTCACAGCAGTCCTCCAGCCTTTCGAGTACGGAATGGGGGTGTATGATGGGACAGCGCTACTCGTTCGGGGGGTCCGGGCCATCCTCACAGCCAGCCCCTCTTTCTGGCTACAGCGGCTCAACATCCTCAAAGCCTTCGACAAGGTCAAGCGGGCGTCGGTCTTTGAGGCGGTCTGTGCTTACGGCCTGGGGACGTGGATCCCCTACCGACGCCAGTTCTACGTTCGCCCGACGCAGCTCCTCCTTTTTGTTGTTGCCTGCCCTACCTTCCTGGAGACCGTCCGAGGTGTTAGGCAGGAAAACCCCCTGGGCCCGGCTCTCTTTGACCTTGTCCTTGCACTGGTTTTGAAGGCAGGCTTTCAGACCCTGGTGGCAGCGGATGGCGGCCGCAGACAGCATGTGGGTGCCTTCACTAGCACCTTCGGGGGTGGCAGAAGTCAGAGCGAGTGCAGGTTGAGTAGTGGTAGCAACAGCAGCGGCGGGCCGTCAACCGCACCTTTCTCTGAATGTATTGTGGCATTGCAAATTGTCCGCTCAGATCACAATTGTTGACCTCAGCACTACGACTCATCACAGTGACGCTACCATTGGCGGCCCATCGCATCTCGTACGAGCTTGCGCGGCTGCCATTGTGGAGGCTGCGCCATCGCGAGCCTACGCATGCAACGGGAGAAGTGCATGCTGTGGCACTGGTCGGGGGAGGAGGTGCCACCATCCGTGGCAGGTCGTCCATGGACGACTCTTAGGGTGCAGGTTTTGGGCTGTCCTGTGGGTGTCGAGCCTTTGAGGCAGATTGGGGAGAGCGGTGGCTTCAGAATCGGGTCCGTGGCCTCATGCAGCTCGGATGTGCAGGCCGCCATGACCCTCCTCCGCCTCTGCATGGTGCCCAGGGCTGATTTCTGTGTGCAAGCCCCCCCACATGAGGCGTGATGGCTAGCCAGAAGCTGTAGGCCCATCACGGACAACTGTCGATGGCAATAGAGCAGATGTCGGGCGATGGCGACACGAGGGACTTTCAGCTAGCTGCAGGCCATGCCGGTCAGGAGACACACAGGGCTTCTCTCTCGGCCGAAGACTTGCGCCACCATGCTCACCTGTAGCTTGGCTTCCCTCTTGAACACTTGGAGCAGGTGGGTTTGGATGTGTTGGAGCCGCCCCCGATGACATGGAAGGAGGGGGGGGGAGCTGTATGGCGCCTCCACAATGCCATCTACAGCGAGCTGGCACACATCTGGAGGGAACAGTGCCTCACCATGCATGTTGAGGCCAAACAGAAGCTGCCGCTGCCGGGTGGAAGGAGATTCCTCCGCCCCAATTTCACACTGATGGAGCACGAGCTCGGCACCACTTGGGTGCTCGACGTCACCACCGTGGATGCGCAGGGACACCGGGACACCGGACCACCAGGCCATGGACCGCTGCTCAGGTGGTCGAGGAGGAGAAGGCGTCTAAGTACGCAGGTGCACCGCACAGGGGGAACTTCCTGCGCCTGCAAGCATTGGCAACCCTCGGCGGCCTGGGGGACGAGTTCTGTGCTTTCCTTGCCCACCTGGAAAACACCTGCCTCTCTCGCGCCACCCGGCAGTGCTCTACAGAGACCCTGGAGCACGAGGCCCAATGGGCATTGTGGGCCCTGGCCCAGCGCGCATCCACCGCATGCATCCAAAGCCAGTGTGTGGCCAGCCCAATGGGCGTTGGGGGCGTTGGCTCTGCTCCCGGCGGAGGTCATGCCTGTAGCCGGCCGCCTGCGCGCTAGCGCTTGCGGGCCTTTGTTCGATTGAGCCCAACCTTTGCATGTGCTTAGCTTGCATGTCCACCTCATCGTGCTGAAGGTGGCGGCTATTCATACCATGGGGTTGTGCCAGTTCGTGGCGACATTGCATGTCCTGCCTAAGACAAAGAGCTTTTCCAAAAACAAAAGAGGATAAAAGGGGCAACCGCAACGTCATGGATCATGGCACCAGTCAAGTTGTCGTTATTGTTGGATTGCATGTCCTGCCCACTGTCTTGAACTGCTGACGACCAGTCCCCCGAGTCCCCTTCCCCCCTTCTTCCCTCCTCTCTCCTGCCAACCTTCTCTTCCCCTGCCCCCGCCCCCGCCCCTCCCCTCACCCCACCCAAATATGAGGAGGCACAAAGCTAGACCAAGCACAGCAAGCACAAGAGGCAAATGTTTGAGGCACCGCGCGCACTCACACTTGCACGCATGCATGCATGGACGCACATGCATACCCGCGCGTGCATCCACCCGAGTGCTTGTGCTCGCCCTACCGCAGGCCAGCAGGCCACCCACCCCACCAGCTGGCCTGTCCACCCACCTGTCGGTCCACCTATCCGCCCACCTGCAGGCCATCCCACCCACCTGCAGGCCCTCTCGCACAACGGCCCGCGTGTCCGCCCGCCCGCCCATCCGCCTCCCCGCCCGCAAGTCCG
>SZWC01008083.1:0-48113 GCA_023375785.1 Penium margaritaceum
GCTATACGGCTTCTGTGCCTCACCATGGCAGTCGCAGGGTGGGTGGCGGTCCTGATCTCCTCGGCTGCACCTGTGGTCCCGCCGCTCTTCACTCTTCTTCCGCGCCACTAGCTCTGTGAGCATTGCATTGCATCCAACGGTGTATCATTGTACTCTCTCACATTCTCCACACCCCTCCTTCTGTCTGCATTCGTGATTGTATCCCTCATCATGCCTGGGCCGGAGGACACCATAGAGGCCCTCCAGGCCGCTCTTAGTGAGGCACAAGCAGAGCGTCGCAAAGCTGAAGATGAGCTTCATCAGGGACGGGACGCACAGTACGAGCTAGAGGCCACAGTGGCCACATTAGTCATTGAGTGTCTCCGCACTATTCTAGGCCTTGCTGTAGTCCTCCCCTCTGCTGAGTCAGGCCCGGCCGATTCATCAGCTCCTCCCGGTGTTGGGGTTGCCAACTTCTCATCACCCGCTCTCTCAGCAGCAGCCTTCGCCCGTGCTCTTCTCCCAGCTTGGCAGAAAGACTTCGAGACGCCACCACCACAGTTTACATCCAAACTCTCCTTCACATCTTGGGAAACGCGCTTCAGTGCATGGGCGCAAGGTGAGCTACTTTCGGAATGTTACTCCCCTGCCAAGCCCCCATTTGTGCCTCAGCCTGCGGAGGCTGCTCGCGTAGTACGGGCCCTCATCAACGCAGGACCCGAAAATCTCCTTGATGACATTGGTACGTACAACACAGACCCTTCCTGCGGCACCCCTGCTGACACCATCGGCGCCTATGCTGTCATCCGCCGTCGCAAAACAGTGACTGGGCATGCTGTCCAGAGTGCCCTCACTGTCCAGTTCAACACCTTGCAGATGCGGACGGACGGGACGATAGGCGAGCATTGGACGCGTAGTCTTCGCTTGCTGCGGGACCTTGGCAGGGCAGCTCCCGGTCCCCTCTCCGCCTGCCTCTTCATCGTTGCTGGCCTCATTCCTGAGCTTTCTGACCTGTATCTCCACGTGTCTCAGGCAGAGCTTGAGTGCCTTGCTTCTGCACCTATACCTGCTGATTCAGAGCCTGGGATCGGCCCCCTCTTTGATTTCACTTCCTCGCGTCTCACCGACTGGTGGAACGCCTTGCAAAACAAGCACATGCATCATGATGCACTCGTTGCAATGACTACTGCCTCTCCCTCCTCCTCTGCCGCAGCGACTTCCACTTCCTCCTCTTCTCAAGCTGCAACACACTCCACTCAGCCTACTTCTCGAGGGGGTAGTGGTGGTTCCGGTAGTGGTGGTGGTCGTGGGGGCAAGGGGCGTGGGGGTGGTCGTGGTGGCAAGAACTCGGCCACGAATGCTGCCGACGTCACCTGCTGGAACTGTGGCGCCACTGGCCACTCTATGCCCAAATGCCCAGCCCCCCACGACGATGCACGTCTTGCATCCTCTATGCACGCTCACTTGGCCCGCACAGGTGTCACCACCTCCTCCGCCGCTGCTGCCGTGATGGTAGCGTCTTCCTCATCCTCTTCCTCTGCCTCCGCCCTCTCCACCACGCTTGCTCCTCTCCAACCGACACCATCTGCGCCCAGCCCCATGGGGCTGGATTCCTCCACCATCTGGCCCTCCTTACTATGGCCCCCCGCCTGCTCACTACTCAGTGCCTCACTGGGCTCGTGACGATGGGCACTTCTCTGACCGGTCACCAGATCGCTCCTCAGAGCGCTCCTCTAATTGTCATGACAAGGAGCGCACACTTGAGCATCGGCTGGCGGAGCTGCTTCACCTTCACTCTCAGGGAGGTGAGAGTGTGAGTGGCCAGTCATGTGTGTCTGTCTGTGAGTCTGAGGTCACTCTTCGTGGTGCTTCCTCTGGTGGTGTTCAGGGGGACTTGCCTGATGATCGTGCTTGGATTGAGGAATGGCAGTCTCATATGTTCCCCACTTGTCTCGGTGGCTCATCCTCCCTCTCTGTCTGTGGTACCGTTGCTGTCTGTCTTGTCCTCCCGTCCACTCGTGCGTCTCCTGGTCTCTGGATCATTGATTTCAGGGCCACGTATCACATGACTTCCTGCTGTTCCTCCTTTATGTCTCTCGAACCCGTTCATTCCGTTTGTTCTGTGCACACTGGCTCCGGCCAGCTTCTTCCTATTCAAGGTGTTGGTGTCATCCGTTTTGTTGGTCCTGGTGGTACTGTCTACTTGCCCGACGTGTTGTACGTGCCTGCCCTTGAAGTCAGTCTTCTCTCTGTGACCACCCTTGATGACCAGGGCATGGACTTCTCGTCGAGCCGTGGCCTTGCCTCCATCTCTCTTCGCTCGTCTAGCCATGTTGCTCTTCGTGGTGTGTGTTGTGACCGTCTGTTTCGTATCCCACTCACGTTGCCCTTGTCTTCCGCTGCATCTGCTCTTGTTCATGTTGCTCCATCGTTGTCTACTGAGCATGATGATCTCTTGTATCGTCGCCTCTGTCACATTCACATTGCCACCATACAGTGCCTCCTTCGCCTTCGGCCCGCCCACGGCCTTGACCCTGCCACTTTTGCTCCTCCCTGCACGTCCTCCTGTCTTGACTATGCCAGCGGCAAAATGCACCATTCCTCGTTCTCCACCGCTGAAGCCACTGCCTCACACCCTCTTGATCTTGTCCATGCTGACGTCATGGGTCCCTTGTCCCAGGACTTCCTTAGCAATCTCAGCTGTTACGTCCTGTTTCTGGCGAATGACTACTCCCGCTACCGCTAGATCTTTGCCCTTCGCCACAAAGGTGATGTCACTGACGTACTTGTGTCTTGGCTTCCACAGGCTGAGCGTGCCTGTGTGTGGCCCTTGCGAGTATTTCATAGCGACTATGGTGGTGAGTTCTTTGGTCCCACCTCCCACTTTCTTGAGTCGCGTGGTGTTCGGCCTGAGTCCTCTGCCCCCTACACCCCACTAGAGAACGGTGTGTCCAAACGTTGGAGCCGCACCCTGGCTGATGGTGTTCGCTCCCTGCTCTCTGCCTCTGGGCAGTCTCCTCTTTTTGCTTTTGAAGCCATGTCCTACATGAAATCGCGTCCCTCATGGCCCCCTTCCCCACTCTGTCACCCCCTTTGAACGTTGGACGGGCCAGCGTGCTGACCTCCGCCTTGCCCGTGTCTTCGGGTGTGTGGCCTTTGTGTGGATCTCGACTGACCAACAGGATGGTAAAATGTCTCCCCGTGGTCGTTTGTGTATCTTCCTCGGTGTCTCCCCGTTCTCCAAAGCCTGGCGGTTTTGGGATCCCTCCCGCTGTAGTGTGGTTGAGTCTCATGACGCACTCTTCTTTGAAGACCTATTTGAGCACGACACTCCCTGCTTCGGTGTGTCTCTCTCTCTGCCCTCTCGGGGTGGGGGTGGTTCTCTGCCCTCTCGGCCTCCTGTTCTCCCCTCTGGGCGTCCCTCGACACCACCTCTCACTGCAGTGGAGGAGACAAGTTCTCCCTTGAACTCCTCTCCTTCGATCTCCATTGCTCCTATAGACTCGCCATCTCCCATACTGTCCCCTCTCTCCTCTAACACAGTCTCTCTTGAGTCCTCTGCCCCCTCGTCCTCCGCCTCCTCCTTTGCTCCTACACTTGGCACCACGTCTACACCTCCTCCTGTTCTCTCAGAGCCCCATCATCTCGCTGACTCTCCCACCCCGTCCACGTAGTCTCGTCCAGCTGCTCCCTCTTCTGCAGCACCTAACCTGTCGATCCCACCAGTCTCACCTTACACTCGAGGTAGGCATCTCTGGGCACTACCATCTCAGTCTCACCCCGTGGTCTATGGCGACCCTGGTCTTCGTGCTCTTGGTCTTGCTACCTCTGCACTCACTGCGGCAGCCTCTGTCATGCACCCCAGCACAATACTTGGTTGTTCCCTCATTGAGCAAGAGTTTCACTCAGCTCTATCCTCGTCTATAGCTGGGTATGTTGCCTCGTGCTTTGCCACTGCTGGTCTCTCTCCCCTTCCTCCCAAACCATTGACTGTGCAGGCAACCTGCATGGCCTCCGACTCTCCCTTGTGGAAGCAGGCCATGAAGGCCGAACTCGACGCACTGTCCGAGCATAGTGTGTACCAGCTCGTTGACCTTCCACCAGGTTGCAAGGCAGTTGCCACCAAGTGGGTGTACCATCACAATCTGAACCCTGACAACACTATTGAACGGTACAAGGCTCGCCTCACTACAAAAGGATTCTCTCAGATCCGTGGTGTTGACTTTGACGAGTCCTTTGCCCCAGTCGGCCGCTACACCATAGTCAGGGCTCTTCTTAGCCTTGTCGCTTAGCATGATTGGGAGCTTGAACAAATGGATGTCAACAATGCCTTCCTTCATGGCAGGAGGATGAGGAGATCTATATGGTGCAGTCGCCTGGCTTCTCAGACAGAACAAACAGAGTGTGGCATTTGCGAAAGGCTCTCTATGGCCTGAAACAATCACCGCGCTGTTGGAACCAAGAGATCACAGCCACCCTCGAAAAAGGGGGGTACAGAAGGAGTGTTGTGGATCCAGCGTTGTTCCTTAGTGCCCCCACCAAGCCACTTGTCGCCATTCTTGTCTACATGGACGATCTCCTCATTGCCTCTCTTGACGCCGCATCTGTTGCGGCTACAAAATCCTTGCTTTGGTCGGCATACAAGATGAAGGATCTTGGACCAGCTCATGTATTTATGGGCATGGAGTTGTAGAGTGACCGTGGACGTCGCACCTTGCATGTTCACCAGGCCGCATATGTGCACAGCGTGGGGGAGCGCTTTGCCCCGCTCCCCACATCAATCCCCACGGCATCCACTCCTATGACACCTGCTTGCCAGTCCCTACTGAAGTCCGTGGAGCTGTCAAAGCTGGGGGAGACAGTCAATGTGACCGACTACCTCCGTGTCATTGGTTCCTTGATGTACCTTGCAACCACCACGCATGCTAATGTGGCGTTTGCTATGAACTTCTTGTCCCAGTTCTCTCAGTGACCCCGCTAGCGTCATCTGGAGGCAGCATTGCGGGTCGTGCAATATGTCCTGCCCACCCCTCGTGTTGGATTGAACTTCCGTGCACAATCCTCGGTTGTGGTGGAAGGTTTTACTGACATTGACTGGGTACATGACTCTGACGCTCGCAGCCGAATAGGATACGTCTTCCTGGTTGGTAACACTACAGTCTCCTAGAAAAGTGGAAAACAAGGGTGTGTTGCTCGTAACACCGCTGAGCCTGAGTACATTGCTCTTGGTGCAGGAACGTGCGAGGCTGTCTGGCTATGTTGTCTACTACAGCAGTTGCGTGTTCACATCTGTTGCATCACTCTGTGCAGTGACAACCAAAGCACAAAGGTCATTGTTGAAAACGGTGGCATGCATCACACACGCACCAAACACATCAATGTGGAACACCATTTTATTCGTGAGTGCATTGCTGCCGGTATCGTCCAGGTCGCTTGGGTGGATACACGCTCTCAGAGACCTGACTTTCTCACGAAGGCCCTCAGTCGTAATGTCTTTAAAAGTGATGTTCACTCCGTTGGTCTCATCTTTCCACATGATCCAGGTTGATTGAATATGGTGCATCTCTATCACCTCTCGCGATTCTCTCGTGTGGTTCTCTCATGTGTGTGGGTTGATTGCCTGCGAGTCATGGGGGAGTGTTGAAGTTTGTTGGCTACTGACAACTCTATGCCCTCTTGCCTCCCACACTCTGCACACACATGTACAGATTAAGTGACAATGGCCCTACCTTGGGAAGCGTCAGGCGTGTCTGTATTGATTGGAGTCCCTGATGTCTTCAAGCTTCTGCTGGACCCAGGAGTGCCCGATGGCACATATGTGGTTGTTGTATGACTCTAAATGATTTTGTGTTTCGGTCGATGGTAGGGCTCGTACATTCTCACTGTCGTACCCTCCATTATGTTTCTCTTGCCTTGAGTGCTCAGGGGGAGCTGCATATTTCCCAGGTGGTGTTCCTCAGGGGACCACCGTGTCGGTTTCGGCCAAACACTGGTGAGTAGCCGTCCTCGGAATATTTGGAGTGGTCGGGCTCGACCCCCGGGTGGCGGCACTTGCCCGCCGGAGCGTGATGCTTGGTCTGGGTGCGTTCCTACCGGTTCTTACCTCGCTCGCTCCCCCTACTCACGTTTGTCTTGGTTACTTGCAATTTTTACCAAGGCAAAGATTGGCCGCTTCCATGGCGTGCCTCACGCTTCGTTGCTCTTGCCTGTCTCGCCTCACTAAACACATTTAGGAATCTACCCAGTAACTACACCCAGCAAGTCTCGAGGACGCCGTGGCACCTCTCCTGCAGCTGCGAATGGATGGATAACCACCTAACAATGTTCCGGCGCTAGATGGATCCGCATCAAGGATTTGCACATGCATAAACATTGCTGAGTTTGTTGTGATGTGAGCCGTCCTCGTCTGTTAATAGTATAGCTTACTGTGACCACTCAACCATGTCCATGCTTGTGCACCTCCATCATGCGAACTCAGCTGTCGCTAGAGCACCATTAGGGAGTGGCCCCACCCACCGGTAGTTGCCAAACAGTTACCAATATTGTGATTTGTGACGTTCCTGTCGACCTGTACAGTTTTCTGTGACCACTCGGCCGTGTTCATGCCCGTGCAGATCCATGATGCGGACCTAGGCGGTACCGCAGCATCATTTGGTGGTGGACTACCAGCTTGGAGCTGACCAACGACCGTCCCAGAGCTCTGGACGCTGCCTGGGACCTCCTGTGATTTTTCTGCAACACGTAGGAGTTTATTGGTGGACTGGCCGTGGGCCCGATTTGCATTTTTTTGCATTGTGTTTCCACCGTTTGATGCCGGATGCATGCATGTTACATTCGTAGCGTCTGCCTTGTGATTCTGCATGTCTAGGTTAAGACGGCGTAGCGTTCTGATGTGTCTACGCCGAGTTACGGCCAAAATAGTGGTTTTGGGCCGGTTTTAGGACAGACCTTGTGCTGTTGCGTGCGACACCCGCCGTGCACCGCGGTAGGTACTTATGCCATGGACCTGTCATTTGTCATTTCTCTCTACAAATGTTATTGAAGCATTCTGACACTTTGCCTTGTGTCCCCTAGCCAGACCGTTGCCGTTGTGTGTATGACTTGTGACCGTCGTCACCGTCTGACCATGCACTGACGCCTAGTCAGCAGCTGTGTCGCTAGGAAGCTTCCATGCATCTTCTCATGGTCTCAGAGCAGTGAGACAGTTCTCGCCGAGCTGCGCAGTAGAGACAAAGCAGAGCAGCAACAGTGAGCGTCATCGTTGCACCCGATCTACAGGGACTGGTCGATGTCACCTGACTGCGAGCAACGTCACTTGATTGCCGGCGACGTCACCCACCTTCAGCATGTGAGAGTGCACCAGCAGCAGCCGCTAGCAGCAGCATGCAAGAGATGCAGCAGCCGACAGCCGCTAGAAACTGCTGCCATTGGGGCTAGCAGCGACGACAGCAAGCCGCAGTCGCAGCATGCAGCGGCGGGCAGCAGCAGCATCAGCGCGCGGCAGCAGCAGCACGCAGCAGCAACAACGCGCAGCAGCAGCAGTCCGTAGCAGCGCTGCTCAGCAGCAGAAGGCAGCAGCCGCACAAGGTAGCAGCGGGCAGTAGCAGTTGCAGCAACAGCAAGTAGTAGCACGTAGCAGCGGCAAGTATTGAGCAGCAGCAGCATCCGGCAACAGCAACGCGACAGTGGTAGCGCGTAGCAGGAGCAACGCGCATCTAGAGCAGCACGCAGCAGCATCGCGGCATAGCAACAGCACACAGCTGCTACCACAGCTGTGCAAGAAGCTGCGCGACTGCTGTTGCAAGCACAGGCCTTGCAGCGGCAGCCCAGCGGAAGCTGTTGCGGGGCTTCCACGGAGCTTCCATGCGGCTGCCACGGAGCAGCCGCCCAACAGCCGCGAGGGTTGTCAACCTAAAACAACTTTGCTGACATCAGCATTTTCCATGCTGACATCATCAGGTCTGTGCTGATGTCAGCAAACCCCTACTGACGTCAGCACTGGCCTTGGTCAAATTCTTGGGTCGGAAAGTCAAACATTTCCAGCGTGTTAAATCTGCGAGAACCGCTGACGGTGCTGAATTCTAACCGGTTTGACGTCCCGGTCCATAATGAGCGTTGACATGGCTCCGACCGGTGACAAGGGCAAAGGACCACCAGATCCCTCCTCCTCCTCCTCAGGGGTCATGAGCCCACGCTCGCAGGTCATTGCGGGTCTGCGGAGTTAGCAGGATGACATACGTTGTCAGCAGCAGTACCCTACTGATCGTTAAATTCGATATTAATTATCTATGGAAGCATATGTTTTGAACGAATTCAAAATTTTTTATGCATTTATTCCAAGCACAAAGATATTTAAATATGTTTCCTTGAATTTCAAAAGACACTGACGTATGATAACTTATTTCTCATATCGGGACCGGAACCAAAACATAATATTGTCATGTGAAGTACAATGTCTTTATCTTAATCAAGAGGAACTTGGACATGTTGCCTCGAGTCACGCGAGTGCAATTCCGTGCAAAAAATGCAATGTGCTTGCCGGCACTCGCCCGACAACACCTGCAGGACACTGACACAGATGATCCAAGCCATTGGATCATTCGTGTCAGGTTTGGTCCGAACGAAGGCGAGATTGGTTTGCGTCAGTTGGGCGTGGACGACCTGACCGCTCTAGGGGGGGGCGCGAGTGAAGTTCGATGTTCGAAGTTCAAAGTGAGGCGCGGCATGCGAACATCACCAGACTCGTTCGCCGATTTTATGGATCAGGGCTTAGTTTTCAACGAATTCAAACAAATCACCAAATTATTTATACCCAATAATTCTTTTAACGTATTTAACATTCACGTAATTGGTTAATTTCAAAAATTTGAATTTAACGAGCAGTAGGGTAGTAGAATGACACCATTCATGCGCTTACTGATCTTATTCGTGGTCAGTCCACTGCCCCATAGCAGACATCTGGGGGAGTCGGCGGTGCCATACCTTCTGTACAATAGTCAGCATCTACACCAAGGAGAGTAGCAGGACAAGACCCGCCACTTTTTGATCCTTTGGATGAGGACACTGACATGCCAGGGATGGAGGATGACACCCATGAGAGGGAGATTCGCGTACTTTAGGAACGTCTCCGCCAGCTTCAGACGCGCTCCTGTTCCCTGTTCCTGGAGAAACGACCCTCACCTGATCCCTACCTTGGCGACTTTCCTTGTCCCGGTCTCTTCCCCATCACTCGTCCTTCCGAGCCCGTGGTCGCTCTCCCCACGCAGCGGCAACCTAAGGACTTTGAGACACTGTCCCCACGCTATGTCAGCGAGGACGACTTTGACTACTGGGAGACTCTCTTCCAGGTCTGGGCTACTTCATAGGGGGTATGACCCTACCATCACAGTCCGTACTAGGTTACGGACGGTGCCTAGGTGCTGACAGCGGCTCGGGCGATGCGCGGACTCCTTTACGTCATGCCGCGCGAGACTGTCGTGGACTTTCGACCTTTCCTTGGAGAGGTCGGCACGGGTGTGGGTGCTAATCTACGTGTAGGATGGGACCTGGAAATGTCCCTGGTTGCTGCAGAGATGCATGCCACCCGCGCGGCTCACATTCGCGCTTTCTACTCTCTTCGTCAGGGACCTACCGAGTCCGCAACTGATAACTGGCGTGTGCCATGTGCATCTACACGCGCCTTGGGACTTCAGGAGGTATACAGCTCTGGACGCTTCGCATGCTCATGATCAGAGTCCGTCTTGAGCATGCAAACATCTTCTCGGATTACAGCATCGCCGTGCTCGAGCCCTTCTACACCTCCCTTGAGCTTCTTCCTTGGGTACATCAGCTCTTCCTTCAGGTGACCTCCGCCCGCGAGGCAACCGTGGCCCATCAGAAGAGGTCCCTTGCTGTAGCCGTCATCGCGTCGCCGCCGACGTCCCTCTTGCAGACCACTTCTTCATCCTTTGGCACACCCTCCTCTTCCCTTTCCACCTCGGCTACCCCGACTCAGATGTAGGGTGTGGCAGCCGCGGCACAGGGGAAGAATGGTAGGAAGAAGCTGTTAAAACTACCCTTGTCAGGGATGCCGTTCGCCTTTTTCCTGGTTAGAACACTAGGGGGTGGTTGGATGTCTGATTTGATTACAGATTTGGACTCCTTGGCTTTTGCCATGCGGTTTCGAGCTCTCAGTTGTTCGATTTTGTTGAGAATCCATAAAGTTAGCCCCATCCAAAGTTTGGGTAGTCAGCGGGTGGAATCTGGGTCTCCGTCATGGGTGACGGGATTATTCCACCGCGGTGGTCCGAGTTCGTCTCCAACGAGCTCTAAATGCACCAGGGGCATGACTGAAGTGACCAGAGGGACCTCCTTGACCAGGGTGAACTTCTCCTTGACTTCTGGGCGAGGAAAGGCGCTCCGACGGGTCATCGTCGAAGCGCCTCCCGTTGCCTGGCGTGCAAGGCACGGTGGACGGCTCCACCAAGGGTTACTTCGACGGCCGTCGTAGGGGATGTAGTGCTCCGCTTTGGGCGTGCTTGGATGTGTTAGAAAGCTTAGATCACAGGCAACAAGAATCTGATGTTATCTCACCAAAAGAAATAACCATTAATGATTCCCAGCTTTTCTCAGTTTCCACAATCTGCATTTTGCCAGAATTATGCTCCCTTGGTGTTGTGGTGATCCAAAGCACACACCTTCCTTGGAAGTCTCTTTGCACTAAGTAGCCATGCACACTTAGGTGGTTCAGGGCACGCCGGGACAGCATTCCTGACAAAGGGTTATGGGCCCACAGCCCTGACCTGCCTACCAAGACGTTCACGGCTTCCGCAACGCACGGGTGTGTCGCTCCGGGCGACTTTGCCGTCGCATTTTGAGACTGTCCATCGCAGAAGTTCATCATGGCGCAGAAGACAGAGTCCTCGCACATCCAAAAGTACATGGGCGGCCCTGGTTTTGGACTGTGGTGTTGGAATTTTGAGATCTACCTCACGCACAAGGGACTGCTAGAGCTTATGAAGGGCACGGAGGTTCAAGATGCGAGCGCAACGAGGAGAAGACGGCCTTCGCAAAGAAGAACACGGAGGCGTTGATGCTCCTATTGCCGGCGCTGCATGAATCTCAGTGGAGCTACATCCACAGCTGCGACCTGGCAGCCAATGTGTGGAAGAAGCTCCGCTCCATCCACCAATCAACATCCTTAGCCAACAAGATCTTTGCAATGAAGCGACTCTTGACAGTGAGGATTGAGGAGGGTGAGGACGTCATTTCTGCCATGCAACAGACGGAGTCTCTTGCCTCACAATGCAATAATGTGGGGTGGAAGATTGACACAAAGATGTAGGCGATGTCGCTCCTCATGGCTCTACCCAACAGTTGGGGTCCTCTCATCACCGTGCTGGGAGCTTGGGAGGAGGATAAACTCACCTACAGCGCAGTCGCCGAGTACATCCGCAACGAGGTGCACCATCAGAGTGGTGGCGAGACCTCGTCATCCTCAACTACCCTGGTCACCAAAACGCAGGGTGGCAGCAGCAGCGGCAAGTGAGGTGGCGGTAAGGGCGGCGGCAAGAAGAATGCCAAGAAGTGTGCATGCCATAACTGTGGCAAGGAACGGAATTGGGTGAAGGAGTGCCCGGAGGAGGCGCAGGCTGGCGGCAAGGGTGCCAAAGGCAAAAAGGCGCTCCTCAATGGCACAAAAAACCACGACCTGAAGGGTGTCAACCGGCGGTGCCTTGACTCAGGTGCGGAGGAGCATACCCAAGTCGAGAAGGTGGGGTTCATCAACTACACCAAGTCTCAAAGTCCATGGTGGTCGCCAACGACGAGGTTGAACCTTCGGCCGGCCAAGGTGATGTGGACATAGAGGTGGTGTTTGGTGGTAAAAAGGCGTAGTGTGTTATCCAAAACGTGCAACATGTCCCCCTCCTGGCTGACATTTTGAGTGTAAGCCGCTTAAAAGACAAGGGCTATGAAGTACTCTTCCGCAGGAAACGTGCAGTCGAGCGGATGGACGGCGGTGGCGAGGTTGTGCTCGAGGCAAAGCGCGAGGAAGGTCTCTACATCGTTGAGACCAAGGTCGTCCCCTTGGTAACAGACGCAACAGACCTGCCAGCACACGTTGTCAACCTCGCGAAAGACAGGGGAGCAGACCTGCAGTTGTGGCATCGGCAGCTGGGGCACTCGTTGCCCGCAGTCATGCAGGACATGGCGAAGCGCGACATGGTTCGCGGCCTCAACATCACCAGTGCAGCAGACGCATCAGCAGATTTCGTAGAGCACAAGTGCGAGCCTTGCATCGTGGGAAAGGAAAAGTGCAAGCCATTTTAAGACAGATAGCGGCATATCGAGAACCTCCTCGAGGTCATGCACAGTGATGTGTGTGGACCGATCAAGACGCCGTCCATTGGGGACGTGCGGTACTTCGTCACCTTCATCAACGATTATAGCAAAAATCTCTACGTCTACTTCATGAAGCGGAAGAGCGATGTGCTAGACTGGTTGAAGAAGTACGTAGCAGCGGTGGAGAGGCAGACTGGCCGCAAGGTTTGAGCGCTACGTAGTAACAATGGCGGCGAGTATGTGGACTACGGAGGGTGGCTGAAGGAGCAGGGAATTGAGTGGCATCCGATGACTCCGTACATGCCTCAGTCAAATGGTGTGGTGGAGCGTACGAACCAAACGCTACTCACCATGGCGCGGACGATGCTCGTGGACACTAAACTTTCACGGAGCCTGTGGGCCGGGGCCGTGAGGCTGGAAGACGCCACATGAGGCTTGGAGCGGGCGCAAACCAAGTGTGGCACACCTGAAGGCATTTGGGTGCAAGGCGCACGTATTGGTGCAGGCTGCACAAAGAAAAGACTCCAAAATTGACTCGCGTGCAAAGGCGTACGCATTCGTCGGATACGAGAGTGCGCTCAAGGTGTACCGCCTCTTTGATCCACAGACGTAGGACGTCATCACCAGCCGCGAGGTCACGTTTGATGAGCAGCAAGGCTACTATAGCAACAACAATGACACTGACGCAGCGCACTTACCAAAGCAAGGGGAGTGGTTCCAACTCCTTGAGCGTGAGGAGGAGCCGGCGTCTGCAGAGGTCGATGACGGGTCTTCGGAGGATGGCAGTGCTGGAGCGCAGCAGGGCAATGCAGCAAGTGCAGGGGCCACTGGAGCGCAGGACATAGCAGCCAACGCGGGGGAGCCCGTGGCCAAGGACAACGTTGTAGTAGAGCAGCAACAGGACCAGCAGCCAGCATCACCAAGGTCGCCACGGCACAGCTGGAGGCAGCGGAACGCGGCGAAGCGGTATGATGCGAGCACAGGCGGCTAGATCGGCATGGCGCGGTGCATGATGGCGACCGCAACGGAGCCAACAACTGTGCAAGAGGTACTTGCACGGCCTGACGGGCAGCAGTGGGGCGAAGCAATAAAATCTGAACTTGCGTCCCTTGCTGAGAACGACACTTGGGAGCTGGTGGATCGGCTTGAGGGGGCGAAGGTGATCAGCTCCAAGTGGGTGTTCAAGGTGAAGCTCACCAAGGACAGCAAGGTGGAGCAGAATAAGGCACGGCTAGTGGTGAAGGGGTACGCGCAGTGGAAAGGTGAACACTACGATGAGACGTTCACACCCATCGCCAAGTTCACAAGCATCAGGACGATCCTCGCACTGGCAGCCGCAAAGGACATGGAGATCCACCAAATGGACTTCAATACGGCATTCCTGAATGGCATCATCGACAAGGAGATCTACCTTGAGGTGCCGAAGAGGGTGGATGCGCCGGAGGGTAAGGTGTGCAAGCTACGGAAGGCTTTCTACGGGCTAAAACAAGCGTCCAGGTGCTGGTACCAACAGATGGATAACTACATGGCAGAGCTCGGCTTCAAGTGCTGTGAGTCAGACCATAGCATGTACATGCGGCGTAGCAAGGGACTCCATCAGATTGTTGCACTCTATGTGAACGATCTGACCCTGTGTTCATCAGATCTGGTGGCTTTGTAGCAGCTCAAGGAGCAGCTGAGTAGCAGATTTAAGATAACGGACATGGGGGAGCTGGAGTACTACCTCGGGGTGAGCATCATGCGGAACCAGAGGGCGCGAACGCTTGAGCTGGGGCACGCCAAGTACGTGGCCAAGGTCTTGAAGTGGTATGGCATGGAGGACTGCAAACTAGTGGGCAGTCCGTTCTCCACAAGCTGTGAGCTGAGTGTGGCGATGGCGTCGCAAACTAAAGAGGAGAAGGAGGACATGGCGGAGGTGCCCTACCAATCTGTGGTGGGCAGGCTAATGTATGCCATGGTGGCGACTCGGCCGGACCTAGCCTACGCGGTGGGTCAGGTGAGCACGTACGTGGCCAATCCAAGGCCAGTACACTGGACAGCGATGAAGCGCATCCTCCGGTACTTGCAGGCAGCGCGGCACGTGCGCCTGAAGTACGATGGAAAGGGGAGGTCAGACCCCTTGCGGCTGGCCTGCTACACTGACGCGGAATATGCCGGCAATGTGCACAAGAGGAAGTCCACTTCTAGCTATGTATTCTTCCTCGCAGGTGCAGCGGTCTCGTGGTGGAGCAGGAAGCAAGACCGCATCGCCACCTCGATAGTGGAGGCAGAGTATATCGCTCTGGCCGAGGCGGTCAAGGAAGCGGTGTGGCTCCGCAGAGTGCTTGGGGAGCTGGGCGTGCCGCAGCAGGAGCCTACGATGGTTCAAGAGGACAACACTGGCACTATCTCGCTGACCAACAACCCGACGCAGCATAGGAGGACGAAGCACATCGACGTGCGCTACCACTACGCGCGCGACATGGTGGAGAAGGGACAGGTTGTGCTCCAGCATTGCAGCACGAAGCACATGCTCGCGGATTGCTTGACCAAGGCACAGCCCCAGGATCGGTACATCATCAGCCTTCCAAGGCTTGGATTGATAAGCTGTGAAGGGCTTGAAGGCACAGGAGCGGGCGAGTGAGAGAGAGAGCATGAGGCATCCGGCATGGAAGGTGCACGGGGGAGATTGTTAAAAATTGCCCCTGCCATGGATGTTGTTTGCCGTTTTTCTGGTTCGACCACTAGAGAGTAGTTGGATGTCTGATCTGATTGCAGATTTGGACTCCTTGGTTTTCGCCATACGGTTTCAAGATTTCAGTTACTCGATTTGGCTGAGAATTCAGAAATTTAGTCCCATCCGAAGTTCAGGTTGTCGGCGGCTGGAATCTGGGTCTCCGTCATTGGTGAGTGGATTATTCCACCGCAGTGGTCCGAGTTCATCTCCAACGAGCTCTAAATGCACCAGAAGAATGAATGAAGTGACCAGAGGGACCTCTTTGACCAGGGTGAACTTCTCCTTGACTTCTGGGAGAGGAAAGGCGCTCCGACGGGTCATCGTCGAAGCGCCTCCCGTTGCCTAGCGTGCAACGCACTGTGGACGGTTCCACCAAGGGTTACTTCGACGGCCGTAGCAGGGGCTCTACTGCTCCGTTTTGGGCATGTTTGGATGCATTGGAAATCTGAGATCACAGGCTATAAGAATCTGGTGTAATCTTACCAAAAGAACTAGCAATAAATGATTCTCAGCTTTTCTCAGTTTCTGCAATCTGCATTCTGCTCCCTTGGTGTTGTGGTGATCCAAAGCACACACCTTCCTTGGAATTCTCTTTGCACTAAGTAGCCGTACAAACATAGGTGGTTCAGGGCATGCCAGGATAGCATTCCTGACAGAAGCGTGGTTCAGGCCAGCAACAGTCGCGGCAGAAACAGTCATCGGGCAGTAGCAGTGGACGTACTGTCCAATGCTACAATTGTGGAGGCGCTCATTGCTACATCGAGTGCCAGCAGCCGCTTGACTGGGCGTGGATCACGCACGGTCTTTAGGCTGCACACGTGCAGTGGGCTACGTCCAGCAGTACGACCTCCGGTTGTGTGACGACCACAACTACAACAGCTCCCACTTCCTCACCGATGAGAAATGGCGACACGGAACCGCGTGACCGCACCATCGCCGAGCTCCGTCACCTTCTGGCACTTCGCTTTCAGGGAGGTGTGAGTGTGTTATCACAGCCGGGTGATTCACAAACCGTTTTTTTCTCTGTTCTCATCACTTGTGATGACTCGTGTGGGGGGGGTACAGGTGGCATGTGATGACGATGGGCCTCATAGTACTGATTGGATTCATGAGTTACACCTGTGTGCCCTTCTTCATTCCTCCTCACTTGTTTCTCAGTGCCCGTCAGAGGCCGAGTGTTCCATTGCCCATTGTACAATGACGTCCTCCGGTCGTGATCTTGGTCGCACTTGGATCATCGATTCTGGTGCCACTTATCACATGACCTGTCATCGTAGTGACTTCGTTGTTCTCAGTCCTGTTGCATATGTTCCCTTCGTTCACACAGGCTTTGGTCAGTCCTTTCCGGTCAAAGGTGTTGGGGTTGTGTACTTTGATGGTCCGTCTGGCCCCCTGTATTTTTCCGAGGTGTTTTTGTGCCTGGCTTTGAGCTCAGATTGCTTTCTATGCGTGCCTACACAGTGATGGGACTCTATGTGGAGCACACTACACACTCTACGGCTGTGAATGCTATTGATACTTGTACCGTTGTTTTTCGTGCCTCAGTTTTGGATGATCTATATTGTGTCTCTCGGATTTCTTCTCCTTCTTGCTTCCCCTCCCCTCGTGCTTGTGTGTTTGTCACTGGCGTTCCGTCTGCTGAGCACCAATGACTGCTGCATCGTCGCCTCTGTCATGTGGGCTCCGGCACTGTGTTGAAGCTCATTCGGACACAGCCTGCACTCGGTCTTGACGCGTCTTCTTTCAAGAAGCCACCCAAGACCGATTTTCTGTTTTGCTCTTAGGGTAGGATGCACCGTCGCACCTATCCTGACTCATGTTCTTGCGTACTTTGCCCTCTCGAGTTGGTCCATTTAGACCTTCTCGGTCCTCTTCCTATTGAGTCTCTGTCTGTTCGGGGCCCGTACGTCCTGACCCTGACTGATGAATACACTTGGATGCGATGGGTCTACAGCCAATGCAAGAAGAGTGACGCCACTCTCGCGATTCGCTTGTGGCTAGTGATACCTGAGCGTCAGTCCTGCCACATGCTGCATACCTGCCGTTCGGATCGTGGCGGCAAGTTTCTTGGCAAGATGGAGAGTTTCTTCGCCGAGCACGAGGTTTTTCACCAGATCTCCGCTCCTGCTACTCCTCAGTGGAACGGTGTCTCTGAGCGCTAAAACCGCACCATGGAGGATGCGGTTCACACTATGCGGTCTGAGTGCGGTCTCCCGGATTCCTTCGCCTTTGAAGAATTCGCCTACATGACGTGGGTCTGGAACCCCCTCCTGCACGGTCCCCTTCGGGACTGCGTTACACCGTACGAGCTCTGGTTTGGCCACCATGCTGACTTGCGTCTCGCTCGTGTCTGGGGATCCTTGGCTTCTGTGTGGTACACCGAGGACTAGCAGGGGTCCAAGGTCTTGCCATGGGGTCACTTTTGTGCCTTTGTAGGCACCTCCCCGTGGTCGAAGGCCTATCGTTTTTGGGACCCGCCCGTCGTCGCATTGTTGAGTCTCGCAATGCGCTCTTCTTTGAGTCTCTCACCTACCATGATCCGACCTCGATCACGTCGATGTCTGTCACGCACGTTCCTACGTGTGAGGCTTCTCGACGGATGGGGGAGTCTGGGCCTGCGAGCACCTCTCGCCCGGTTTATGTGTCCGTTTGAGCCCCCTCCACTTCTCGGTCTCCGGCTCTTGATGACCCAGTGATCATCGCTGTCGGCCCAGAGACCTCTCCAGCCCAGCCGGCCTCTACCCCTATTCCCTCACACCCTACAGGTACCCAAGATTCTATACATGTATCCACCAATAATTCTACCTCTGTACATGGTCCTGCCTGGACTCCCGCTCCTACTGTCACACCCAGTCCCGTATCTCCCCCATACGCATCTCCTCACACTGCATCACCTGCTCCTTGACCTCAGCCCTCACCAGTTGTGGTCATGCCTGTCTCTAAGCCTGAGGTGATCCCCTCGAGCCCAGGTTACTCGCGTGAGCCCGGCGGTCATCTTCGACCATTGGCCTCCGGAGTCCAGCGAGTGTCAAGTCGCACACCCAGGCACTCCAATCGCAACATTGCAAGTGGTGATCCCGGCACAAAGGCCTTAGGCCTGAGTGTCTGCATTGAGTACACAAAGGTACATCTAGCATGCCCAATAGGGCACAATATTTTCACTCGCAAGGTTCATATTGCTTGTGATACAGCAGTTGACCTTGTGGTCGTCAGGCTCAATACTGAGGCGTGTGCACTTGCCACTCAGAGCTCTCCCTCTATGGTGCCTGATCCGGGCACACTGAGAGAAGCTCTCTCATTAGAGGATGCAGACGCCTAGCGTGCTGCCTGCGAGGATGAGATTTGTGCCATCCGAGAGCACAGAGTTTACAAGCTAGTCGACCTTCCACCTAGGAGGAAGGTTATTCAGGTCAAGTGGGTCTTTCGCAAGAAATTGAAGTCGGTTGGCTCAATGGAATGCCACAAGGCTTGCTTGGTCATCAAGGGGTACTCTTAGATCAAGGGAATCAATTATAATAACACCTTTGTTCCTGTCAGCCGCATGACCTCAGCTCGCGCTCTGTTCGGTATAGTGGCTCAGCATGATTGGGAACTGAACTATATTGATGAGAACAATGTGTTCCTCCATGGCTCTCTGCATGAGGATATTTGCGTGGCTCAGCCCCAAGACTTTGAGGACGGTGACAAGGTCTGGTGCTTGTGGAAGTCCTTGTACGACCTCAAGCAGTCTCCTCGGTGTTGGAACCAGGAGATCACTGGCACCCTCACTCCTGCGTGATATGTACAGAGCGAGGTAGATCCCTCTCTCTTTATCCGACGGACGTCAGAGCAATTCACCGCCATCCTGGTCTATGTGGAAAACCTTCTGATCGTGTCTCCTTCCGCGGAGGCCGTGAAGGAGGCCAAGGCGGTCCTCCTGAATGCCTATAGGATGAAGGATCTTGGTCATGCAGCAGTGTTTCTTGGCATGGAGATCGTGCAAGGCCACAAACGTCGGACAACTCTATTGAATCAGGCCCGATACGCATGTATTGTGGGGGAGCGCTTCAGTGACCTCCTTGGCACAGTGCCCACAGCCTCCACACCTCTCACAAATGACGGACAGGATGTCCTAAAGGTGGACGATCCCATACTACTGGGGGAGACAGTGGATGTGACCTTGTACCTCAGCCTCATCAGTTCTCTAATGTACCTGACCACTACCACACGCCCCGACATTGCCTTCACTATCAACCTCCTTACACAGTTTCCGCAGGCTCCATTTGCTAGAGCCCTTCATGCGGTTGTGCGAGTGGTACGGTACGTGGTCTCCACAATGTACCTCGGACTCTGATTTCACCGGTAGTGTTTGATGGTCCTTGATGGCTACACCGACAGCGATTGCGACTGGAGTCCAGATGGACGCAGTCGCACCTATTACGTGTCCCTCCTTGGTGGTACCGCCATGTCCTGGCGCAATGGGAAGTAAGGCTGCATTGCACATAGCTCGTCGGCGGCAAAGAATGTTACTCTAGGTGTAGCTACTGCTGAGGTAGTGTGGCTGCAACGCCTGTTCCTTGAGTTGGGTCAGTCAGTACCTACCATTGTGCTTCACTGTGACAACAAGAGTGCTCTTGCCATTGTGGAGAACTCTGATGTCTTTCATGCTCACATGAAGCACATTGCGGTTAAGCATGACTTTGTGCGTGATCTGGTGGAGCGACACGTGATCTCTATCATATGGGTTGGTAGTGACATGCAGCGTGCTGACTTCTTGACGAAGGCACTAGCACACGGGAAGTTTCTGGTGGCCATTTATTCTGTTGGGTTTTGTCCCTTGCCCAAGAATGATTTGAGTGCGGGGTGTGTGTGTCTGTATCACAAGTGTTTCTGTACTCGTTGTACTCGTTTCAGTGCTGCACGTGTATGGACATGCGTACCATTGGGTCATGGGGGAGTGTTGTGATTTGTGACGTTCCTGTCGACCTGTACAGTTTACTGTGAGCACTCGACCGTGTCCTGGTGTACGTGTGAGCGTGGCTATGATGGCATATCTGTTAGCGATTGAGCTAACCACCTCCTGCAGAGAAGCCACAAAACTGAAAAGCTCACAAAGGTTTTTACACCTTCTCCCTTTGCAGGTATGTGTCGTGCACCCCAAACTTAATCAGGCATACACTTCACCTTCAAGAGTACTAATGCCTTAGCATTACATCTCAAGAAGAGCTCAAGTCGTCAATACGCAAGAGAGCATCAAGCAAGGGTTAATTGATCAGCATGCAAGACAAGTCCTTTTATAGCTGTCTGTCTAGTCCTAGAACTCAAAAGCACATTCCTGAGAAGTGGCCTGACCCTGCCACATCACCAAGAGACTTGCCCTGTGGGCTTGACACATAAGCATCCTTGTGCCAAGGTGACAGATCAGCCGTGTTGCTTCCCAGAAGCTACGGACTTTCTTTCTTGGAAGCTTCCATAACAACCAAGATGTGCATGGAGCCAGGATCGAACTCATGACCTCTCACTTGGCCAAATCAACAAAATGGCCAAGTTAACCACTCACCTACATGGTGTACTCACAGGTCATATCTCACATGAGACAGAGCATAGTTGAGTCACCCTACAACAAATCTAGGGGTCATACCTCCAGAAGAGGCAGAGCATTCCTGATCCGTCGTACAAGACTGAACAAGGGGCGAACATATTCAACAAGTCTCTCCCTTGCACCTTGCCTCAGTTTCCACCATCATTCTTCATCACTTGCGTTGACCATGCCGATACCTTGCCTGCCCGCCTGGTGGAGATCCTTGTCCAATGGCTTTGTAAGCATGTCAGCCCGGTTCAGCTTGGTGCCGACATAATCCAGCTCCACTGTCTGCTTGTAGACCAAGTCCCGAGCATAGTGGTAGCGGATCTCGATGTGCTTTGTGCGCCTGGACAGAACTGGGTTCTTGGATATGTCAATCACGCTCATGTTGTCAATCTTGACGATTGTTACCGTTGCCTGTGGTGCCTTCATCTCAGAGATGAAGGCTATGAAGCCACTGCACCTCTTTACACACCTCAGCCAATGCAATGTACTCAGCTTCAGCTGTTGACAGAGAGACACACTCCTGCTTGCAACTAGCCCAACTGACAGGGCCTCCATTTAGCATACACACGAAGCCGTAGGTGGATTTTCTGTCGTCGATATTGCCTCCCCAATCAGTGTCGGTGTAGCACATGAGACAGAGTGACGCGGATCGAGTAATGCCTCCAAAATGGAGTCCCACATTCCAAGTCCCCTTAAGGTAGCGCATGATGCGCTTCACAGCCTGCCAGTGCAGTGGACCAGGATTGGCCACAAACCGGCTCATCTGCCCAACAGCATGGGCTATATCTGGCCGGGTGGCGACCATGGCATACATCAGACTGTCCACTACAGACTGATATGGGATGCCCAGCATGTCAGTTTTCTCCGCTTCGTTGGATGGGTACATGGAGGTGGAGAGCTTGCACTCTGAGCTCATGGGTGTGCTGGCAGGCTTGCAACCTGCCATGTCGTATCGTTTGAGGATGGAGTCGATGTACTTTGTCTGGTTCAGGCTGATGGTACCTGCGGCTCTGTCACGCTTGATGGCAATGCCACGGTAGAAGTTAAGAGGACCCATGTCCTTCATCTTGAACCTGCTACTCAGCTGTCCCTTGAGATCGTCTAGCAGTTGTCTTGAAGAAGAGCACAGAATCAGGTCATCAACATACAAGGTGACAAACATAGTCCCTTTGTCGCTCTCATGCACGTACATGCTGGGATCGTTGTCGCAGTGCATGAAGGACCCCTTTGCCATGAATGTATCCATCTCCTGGTACCAAAGTCTTGGCGCTTGTTTTAGCCCATAGAGCGCCTTCACCAACCTGCACACCTTGCCCACGGGAGCATCAACCCCCTGTAGAACCTCCATCAGCACCTCCTTGTCAAGTTTTTCGTAAAGGAATGCTGTCTTGACATCCATTTGGTGGACCTCCATGTTCTTGGCAGCAGCAATGGTGAGCATTGACCGGATGGAGGCGAACGTCACAACGGGAGCAAAGGTCTCATCGTACTCTGCGCCAGGCCGTTGAGAGAACCCCTTTGCTATCACTTGTGCCTTGTACTTTTCTATCTTACCGTCATGTTTTTTTTTTTACTTTCAGTACCCACTTGGATCCCATAACCTGAGCGCCGGCAGGTCTGTCCACCAGCACCCATGTCCCATTCTCCTCGATGGAGTTGAGTTCACTTCGAATTGCTTCATCCCACTCAGCTTTGTCAGGCCGTGCGAGTGCCTCTGCAACGGACGTTGGCTCCTCTTGAACCAGGAACGAATAGTTGAAGCATGCCCATTCACCCCTATCTGCGTCGTAATGTTGCCGAGGAACTTTCAGACGTGAACTGCTCCTTGGACCTGCTGGCTGTTGCTGTTGATGCAGAGGCTGGAGTTCTGTTTTGTCATCGATGGGGGGAGAGGTATCCTCCTCATGGTCTGGAGGATCAGATACGTAAAACTCGGAGGCTGATTCCTCTGAGTCATCTTCATCATCTTCTCTCCCTGTTGTAGTACCCAGGCCATGCCATTGTGCTGGTGCTTCGTCTCCCTCCTCAAGAAGAGTGAGCCACTCTCCCTGTTTTGGAGTGTTCTCAAGTTCAAGAAGCTCTTCCTTACTCACTGAACGTTCGTGGAAATCCGCGTCTTTGCTATGGATGACCTTCTTAGCTCCTAGGTCCCACAGTCTATAAGCTTTGTGGGTGGTGTATTAGCCGATGAAAGTACACTTTTGTGCTCTTGCATCGAGCTTTCCTGGACCCTCACCCGCCTGGACCTTGACAAAGCCGGTGCAACCGAACACCTTGAGATGGGAAGCGTCCGGCTTTCTGCCCGACCATGCTTCTTGAGGTGTCTTCAGCTGCTGTGTCTGCTTCTTCTTGCCTCTCCTTCGCAGATCTACTGCAGGTGTGAGGTTCACAAGATACGTAGCCGTGTGTGCTGCTTCAGCCCAGAACCTAGGAGGCAGCTTGGCGTCAAAGAGCTTGCACCTTGTCATGCCAAGGAGGGTCTGATTCATCCTCTCTACTCCGCCGTTGCTTTGAGGTGAGTAGGGAGTAGTTTTCTGGTGTTCAATATCCTGTGTCTTGAGCCACTCCCTGCAAGCTTCGTACTCCCCCCCATTGTCCGTCCTGAATGCCTTCACCTTTCTTCCACTCTGTCGCTCAACCATAGCGACAAAGGCTTGCAGATTCTCCTTCACCTCACTTTTCTTTTTGAGAAAGTATATCCAGACCTTGCGGCTGTTGTCATTGATGTAGGTGAGGAAATATCTGCTGCCTCCATTGGATAGTATGCGAAAGGGACCACACACGTCAGAGTGGATGAGGTCAAGAGGTGCGAGAGCACGCGTACCATTACGCTTGAAAGGTTTCTTCTTGGCCTTGCCTTGAAGGCATGGCTCACACAAGATCCCAACTCCCTCTGCCTCATCACCTAGCTCCATCCCACGCACTAGCTCCTGCTTACCCATGAGTACCAATGTGCGATGAGCCACATGCCCAAAGCGCTTGTGCCACAGGTTCTCGGACGATGTGCACTGGCTAGAATGAACAACCCTGGTGGCTGCATTTGCTTCCGGTTTTGTTGCCGAATCTTCCGTTGCCACTGCTTCCACTACTCCAACATGTCCTTCGTCATCAGAATCTGCATCGCTGCTCTCCTCATCATCACTCCCAACCGAAGATTCAGCCATTGATGCTGTCATCTTGGTTTGCAAGACGTAGAGTCCATCAATGCGAGGGGCCTGTGCAACAACCTTCTTGGCAGGGTAGCGGATGTTGATGTCCTTGGTAGGGACTATCACTACTTCCTTCTCTGTAAAAACAACTGTTATTCCATGGTCAGTTATCTTAGAGACGGAGAGCAGGTTGGCTGTAAAGGAGGACAAGTAGACTACCCCCTCTAGCTTGAGGTCGGAGTCCGCACCGTTGACACCCACTTTGACCAGCTTGTCACCAATCCCCTCAGCTGCCTCAACCTTGCCGTTGGCGACTCTGAAGTTCTTGTTGCATGGAGCAAGAGAGATGAAGTCTCTCTTCTCATAAGTGGTGTGCTTGTTTGTGCCCGAGTCAAGGCCGTAAGCTCCTGGCCTGAGTATCGCCCTCCCTTTGTTGGAGGCACACTCGGCCATCAAGCTTGTGGGATCCTTCCCACCATTTCCCCCTCGTCATTCATCCTCGTCTCCTCCCTCCTTCTTGGGTGCCTGGCACTCCCGGGCCCAGTGTCCAGCCTTACCAAAGTTATGGCAGTTTCCTTGACGCTTTGGACCCCTTCCAATATTGCCAGTGCCGTTGTTTCCCTTGTATCCAGAGGAGGAGGTATTGCGAAAGGTACCGCTGCTTCGTGAGGCAAAGGTAACCATGTTTGCTTCACTACTTCTGTGGCGCATGGCTTCATTCCGCACATACTCCGAGACGGTGGTGTAGGATACTTGCTCTTCAGTCCACCCTCCAATCACTGTGATCATGGGACCCCAGCTCTCCGGCAGTGTCATCAGAAAAATCATGGCCTGCATATCGGATTTCAGGTCCCACCCCATGTCGCTGGCTTGTTGCAAGAGCATCTCAAACTTCTACATAAAGGCGGAGACATCCTCCCCTTCATCAAGCCTCATACAGATGAGGTTCTGTAGAATGAAGAGACGGTTGGCAAGTGAGGAGGAATGAAACACCTTGCCAAGTATGTTGCGGCTGCCATTATACAACCGCTGATGTGTGAGAGGACTGAGGGTTGTATGGAGGACACGAGAACGGCAAGAGCCTTCTTGTTGAGCTTGACCCATGCCACAAGGTCAGCACCCTCCTCCTTTGGTGCTGGGATACTTCTGTCAAAATATCCTAGCAATTCTCTATCATCCATGATGATCTCAAATTGCCACTTCCATAGTGCAAACCCCTCTCCATCAAACTTGAGGATGGGAGAATGATTCCCTGGTTTCCCTGTCCCTGCCATCCTTACACCTACAATTGCTAGAGCTGTTGCACCTGTTGTTGATGCCGATGCACCTGTGTTTCAGGCCGTTGTAGGCTGTTGGTGAGAAGAGGTAACTGCTTGCCCTGTTCACGTTGGCCGATGCGAGCAGATGTAGGCTGATGTCAGCTCCCAAGGTAGAAAGGTGCCGATGTGTTGCATTCCCCTCCGTCTGATGATTGACCTGCAAACAGAGAGGCGAAGGCGCTCTCACTGCTTGTGACTTTGGCGATTGCGTGCGTGAAACTTCTCTAACCAGAGGAGTGGGCCCATAACCCTTTGTTAGCGATTGAGCTAACCACCTCCGGCAGAGAAGCCGCAAAATCAAAAAGCTCACACAAGTTTTTACACCTTCTTCCTTTGTAGGTATGTGTCGTCCACCCCAAACTTAATCAGGCATACAATTCACCTTCAAGATTACTAACGCCTTAGCATTACATCTCAAGAAGAGCTCAAGTCGTCAATACGCAAGAGAGCATCAAGCAAGGGTTAATTGATCAGCATGCAAGACAAGTCCTTTTATAGCTGTCTGTCCAGTCCTAGAACTCAAAAGCACATTCCTGAGAAGTGGCCTGACCCTGCCACATCACCAAGAGACTTGCGCTGTGGGCTTGACACATAAGCATCCTTGTGCCAAGGTGACAGATCAGCCGTGTTGTTTCGCAGAAGCTACGGACTTTCTTTCTTGGAAGCTTCCATAACAACCAAGGTGTGAATGGAGCCAGGATAAAACTCATGACCTCTCACTTGGCCAAATCAACAAAATGGCCAAGTTAACCACTCACCTACATGGTGTACTCACAGGTCATATCTCACATGAGACAGAGCATAGTTGAGTCACCCTACAACAAATCCAGGGGTCATACCTCAACAAGGGCAGAGCATTCTTGATCCGTCGTACAAGACTGAACAAGGGGCAAACATATTCAACAATATCAATGATCCTGATGGTGCATGGTGTAGCCCAAGAATGACCCTGGAAGTAGGTCAGTGATGATTGCCAAAGGGGCCAAGCCAAGCGCTTCGGTGTGAGGGTCCCCACTCACAACTGTGGGAGTGGGTCTGTCGGAAGGCAGAGAACCCCGTGGAGTGACAGGGGGTCATGGTGTGATAAGGTGCAAGGTTCCGGCATGTGTGCTTGCTGACGGTCGGGGTTGGAGACTCCCGCCCGGGCCACATGTGTAACGTGCCGGCGCGGACGGGGCGGCCAGCTTGGAGGTGCCAGTGGATGCAGATGGGGCAACTGGCTCGGAGGGGCTAGCGGACACGGACGGGGCGGCCGGCGCAGAGGTACCAACGAACGCGGATGGGAAAACTGGCTCGGAGGGACTGGCAGACACGGACGGGGTGGCCGGTGTAGACGTGCCAGCGGACGCAAATGGGGAATTTAGCCCGGAGGAGTTGGCGGACACGGACAAGGCGGCCAGAGTAGAGGTGCAAGCGGATGCAAGTGTGGCGGTTGGCCCGGAGGGGCTGGCGAACACAGACGTTGCGGCCGAAGCAGAGGTACCAGCGGACGCAGATGGGACAGTTGGCCTGGAGGGGCTAGCGGACACGGACGGGGCAGCCGGTGTAGGGGTGCCAGTGGGCGCAGATGGGGCAGCTGGCCCCAAAGGACTGGCGCACACGGATGGGGTAGCCGACACAAAGGTGCCAGCGGATGCAGATGGGGCAGGTGGCCCAGAGCGGCGAACGAACATGGCCTGGGCAGCCGGCGTAGAGGTGCCAGCGGGCGCTAACGATGCGACGCCCGGACGCGGCTGGACAGAGGTAGGACCCAGCACAACCCCACGCAACGGGATGGAAATCGACGTGCCGGAGCGAACGAAGTTGCGGGGAAACATGTCCTCAAAGACGAGGGCATCCCGGGACTCGACGATGGATTGCCGGGATGGATCCCAGAAGTGCCATGCCTTTGACTAACGCGAAACGAGAAGGAATGTGAAGGGTCGGCCGTGAGGCTCAAGTTTGCCGCCTTGGTGTGGGGTAGGCAACCACACGATGGCTACGCAGCCCCATACGCGAGCCGGACGGAGGTCAGCACACTCGCCACACCACTGCTAGTATGGTGTGGACTGACGGGAAGAGGTTTGTGGGGAATCCGGTTCCAGACCCACGTCATGTAGGTGATGGCTTCAAAGTAGAAGCCATCGGAAATACCAGACTCAACGCGCATGGTGCAGAAAGTGTCAACCATGGTGCAGTTCCACCGCTCAAAGACTCTGTTCGGGGCTGGCGTATAAGGCACCAATGTCTCATGATGGATGCCACGGGAGGCGAGGAAGAGTGTGGTCTCCTCCATAAACTCACCACCACGATCACAATAGAAGCGGCGAAGAGGACGACCACACTCGCACTCAACGCAGACGAACCAGTCCCGAATGGTGTGGGCGACATCGCTCTTCTATGGAAGACAGAAGACCCATTGGTAACGAGAGTAGTCATCGGTGAGGGTTAGGACATAGCGTCCGTCCTCCCCGATGAAATCCATTGGGAAAGGACCCATGACATCATAGTGGACCAAGTCTAGCGGGGCAGATGGAAGTGAGGAGGACAAGGGTAGGTGGACCGATGCATCTTTCCCTGAGCACACTCAAGGCACTCCGTGGGACACGAAAGTGGAAAAGATGGGTCAAGGCCAGTGGCAGGCTGCATGCAGAGCATGCTATCAACAGGATCAGAGTGGACTTGACAGCATGAGACGTTTGTGATGCGGAGAGAGTGTGCTGGTAACAAACACGTGCCCTCTGTCGGCCGATGGGAAGTGGACGGAGGGAGAAGAGGACAAGCGCGACACGTGTCACAAGTTGTCACGGGTGGTGGCATGGAAGAAGGCACGGCCGGATGGATGCAAGGACACAGTACCAACACCACACCAGTGCAATACATCCATGCTCATGCGGTCAAGGGCAATGACAGATAGGAGGTTGAGCTCTATGCCAAGGACAAAGAGGACATCGGTCACAAAGACATCCCTAGCGGGGCCTCGGAAACGAACAACACCAGCGCCGTAAAAGGGTAAAACCAGACCAGAGCATGTCCGAACCCAGAGACATCGGTAATGGGGCCAAGGACACTGAAGGCCTCGTGCGAGGCCGTCATTTGATGCGTGACCCCAGAGTTGATGATCCAAGTCTCGGCCGGATCCTGGACCAGTGTCGCCAGGTCGCTAACGGTTACCCCGGTGTTCTTTGAATTCGAATTTAATGTTTCTTAGGGTAGTCGGAATCGTACCATTATTTCGTTCAACGAATTTAAAGGAACACTTAAATAAATAAATACACGTTTATATGAATTCAAAGTGCCACACTCATAATTTTCGTTTCATGGTCCCGGGTTCAAGCAGTCCAGCACCTGGTAAACATAGCTAAAAAAAATGGAGTGTGTTTGTACGCGTACGAACTACACGTACAGACACACTTTCGAGTGCGACAGGTGCGACAGATACGTGCGCCGCCACGAGGACTGTCAGCGATGTCAGCGATGTCAGCCACGTCACTGCTGATAGCGATGTTAGTGGTGTCGACGCTGTCCGCGGTGATGAACTCGACGAAATAATGGATCACAAAAAAAATTAACTTGGCAAGTGTTCGAATTTAAGGAGCAGGGTCGTCCCGAATTCGATCATTTAGGAACACATAAATTATTAGGAAGTGAAAAATCTGTTCGAAATTAAGGAACACATAATTAGTAAAAATTAAATGTGCGAATTCAAAGAACACCGGGGTACATGGCAATGGGCGAGGGACGCGGACGCGGTGGAGGGGGGTACGAACCGGGAATGCAAGTCATCCAGCCATGCGAAATCATCACAAAGAGGAGCAGGTGAGGAGGGCACGCCAGATAACGGAATGGACAAAGACACAGGACATGACCGCAGCGTAGACTCCGTCATGCATGGCAGGACAAGGACACCAACAACGACGCAACTCGCACTTCCTTGGGGAAGAGGGTGAGGCAGTCCGAGCTGGACTGTGATGAACTGCTCCAACTGACGCTCGTGGGTGGAGGGCCCGACGGAGTAGTCTGACTATGGCATGACGGCACCGGAGTCTAGGAAGGAGGAGGGAGGCGTTGTTAACTGAAGAGCGAATGCCGACGGTTGTAGATGATGTTGCGGCTGAGCTGTCAGAGGGTGAAAGGGAGCGGGTGGTGCAAACACAGGAGGAGTAGCAAAATTCACGGCAGTGGTGGCGAGGCGGCGCTCACGCTGGCGACGCATGGTGGCGATGACGCACGCATTGTTTTTCGGTAGCAGACACGTGTACCATCCGTGTCTTGCCTGGCCACAGTCATGGCAGACTAAGATGCCGCCACTGGATCCGCTCAACTATTATTGTGGGCCCTTTCCCTTCTTACCCCTGTGTTTCTTCTTGCCGGATGATGAGGCGCCGGAGGACGCAACTGCTACGGGGGCAGCAACAGCCACCAAGGCGACGGCAAGAGAGGCCAGCGCCTCCGTACGCTGGATGCAGGACTCCTGATGAGCCTCCTCAATGCGGAGAAAGAGCTCGTATGCTCAAGGCATGAGGGTGCCTTGGGCAACCATCACGGCAAGAAATTCCTTGGTATAATGGACGAATACGTCGACGAATGCAACGGTTGCGCTGTGCTTGATGGTGAGGAGCGTGGATAGAGGGGGTGGTGCAGCGGTTCCCAAGCGGCAAAGTATGTCCTCCACCCGTTGCCAATAGGAGGTGACCGTCTCGGTCTTTCCCATATGGAGGGAGTTGAACTCCCGAAGCAGGTGGCTGGTCTCTGCCTTGCTGGAAAGACAATGACAGTGCATGAGGATGTGCCACACCATTGCGGGGTTGGGGGGGGGGGGGGGCTCCTAGTAGACAAGTAGCCAAGGAAGGGCTCGAGAGCAAGAGATGAGGCCGGAGGGACGACGGGGACGAGGGCACGTACAACACGACCAGCATCATACACCTGGTCGGCTTGGGTAGAGTCGTAACGCAGGACGTAGTATGGCCACAGGCCCTCACCCTGCGCCTAGATGCGGAAGCTGAGCTCCCAACTCCGGAACTGTTCGCCAGCCGGGAGCGGTGGGGGCCGGGTTTCAAAGTCCTTTGGCCTGCTGCCAGCACCTAGAGCGGGGCCTAGGAATGAAGAGACTGTCTGCCTTTGGCGTATGATATACTGTTGTGCCAAATACTGTGTAGCAGAGGAAACGATGGGACTAGCATGCCCTGGTGGAAGGAAGGGAGGTGACTACTGATGTTGCTGCCGCTGCTATTGCTACTGCTGCCGTAGCAGTTGTTGCTGCGGCAGTTGTGTCAGCGAATGTAGTGCTACTAATTGTTGCGTCAGTATTACGAGCTACTGGCGTATGGCGGCTAGCAGATCTGTCAAGCCAGCAAGGCCAACGACAGAGCCTGCAAGGTGTTGGTGCTACTACGGCTGCTGCTGTTGCTATTGTTACAGTTGCAGTTGTTGTTGCGGCTGCTATCGATGCGGGTGCTGCTGCTGCGGGAGCTGCTGTTGTTGCTGCAACCATTGTTGCTGTTGCTGTGGTTGCTGCTACTAGTACTAATGCGGCTGCTGCTGCTTCTGCTACTGCTGTTGCTATTGCTGCTACAGCGACTACTACTACGGTAGCTGTTGTTGGTTGAGCAGTGACAGCTACTGCTGACGTTATTGCTGTTGCAGTTGTTGCAGTTGTTGCAGAAAGCTGGGGATTGGTTCCTCCCCACTTTCCTCCATGGTCCCCCCTCTTCTTTTTTTCTGCTTTATTTTGTTTTTTTGTTGTTGTAGGTCCTATCGTCAGCAATGATGGTAGCGTTGACGTCAGTTGGTGCTAGCTAACGTTGTTCTGGTGGCTGCTGCTGTAACTATTGTTGGTGTTGCTATTTCTGCTCCCGCTGATGTCAGCAATAACGTCACAACAATGCTACTATGTGCTGAGTTGTTGCTGTACGCTACTGCTATTGCTACTGCTTCTGCACTGTATTACTACACCCCGCCATCGTTTTTGTTGTTGCTACAACTGCGCTGTTGTGTACTGTAGTTGTTGCAACTGTTACTACTACTGTAGCAGCTGCTGGTGTTGCTGCGCATTGCCATTGTGCACTATTTCTGCACGCTACTACTGCTACAACAGCTACTATAGCTATTGCGCTACTGCACGCTGTTGTTGTTACTATATCCGCATTGCTACGTGTTTTCGCGGTTGCTGCTGTAGCAGCTACAGCTGTTGTGCTATTGTATGCTACAATTACTACTACAGCTGCGCTGGTGCGCACAGCTACTGTTGCTACAGCTGCGAGGGTGGGGGTTTTGCTCCCCCTCTTGGCTATGATCTTCTCGCCTTCTTTTGTTTTCATTTTTTTTCCTCTTGTCTTGTCACCGCGTGCTACTGCTACTATTGCTCGCTACTAGAGCTGCTCACTGCTACTACCGCATGCTGCTACTGCTCGCTACTACTGATGCTGCTCGCTACTAATGCCTGTTGCGGGTGCCACCTACTGTTGTTGCTGTTGGCTGTTGCTTCTACAGCTCGCTACCGCCGTTGCGGGCTGCTACTGTTGTCGCTACAAGCTACTACTGCTTTGAGCTGCTATTTTAGGGTACTACTACTGCTCGCTGCTGCCGTAGCTCGTTGCTACTGCTTGCTCCTTTTGTTGCCTAGTACTACTGCTGCTTTCAGTGGCTACTGCTGCTTCTTCTTCTTAGTGCTTGCTACTTGCTACTACACACAGAGGAGAGGGATAGCAGGGAGGTCACTTCCATGGCGGTGTCGTTGCCACGTGCGTCAACGCCGCTCCACCATCGCCCGGTTGTGTCGACTGCTAGTCCACCACTGCTATCGCCGTCGCCGGGTTATTGCTACCGAAAAAGATTTTGGCAGCATTTCCCCTGCATTGGGAGCTTTTTTAAGACGCCACTCGGCGGGTCAGCGTTGCCGGAAAAAAATCGGTAGCATTTCCCTTGCACAGGTGCAATTTGGGGACCGCCAACGTTGACTGGATTTGTTTTGCTGCTTTTGCTATGCTCTTGCTTTGATACCAAGCTTGAAACCTGTCAGCAGCATGTTAGTGCAGTAGCATCAATGTAGGCTTGGCTCCACGCAAGTTGTTGTGCACTACTGCTCCATTCATGCTAGCTCTGACAGTTTGTGAGTGAGAGACGCGCGCTATGAAGTTAGCGCATGAACGTCAGACATAACTAGAAGTAACTGATTAGTGACTGAGAATGAGCAACAATGGGAGACCCCTCCAAGTTCTAGCCCCCCCTCCCAGCTCTGTAGAGCTTGTTACTCATTTTCTTAGCCAATAAGAAAAATGAACTCTTTTCTCGCAAGCAGGGTTTACTCTGTGAGCCCTGCCAGACAGCCGACAGTCCAAAATCCGGGTGCCGTCCGTTTTGCCTAAAAACTATATCATACCATAATACGTACGCCGCAAACGCAGTCGTGCGGTCATAATCACCTAGAAAAATAGCATCAATGAGTTATAGCCACCTAAACCCAGGCGGCGTCTGCACTAGTCCTTGGTCCCAACAGTGCCCGAAGAACATGAAACTTGGACCCTAAGCAGAGCATGGCGCTGCAGATGCAACAGCATAGTCAGACCCAGCACTGAACGCATGCAGACAGCATATGTAGCGACAGTGACTGTCGATGCCAAGACTGCCGAGGAGGTCTGCCAATGGAGGTTAGCACGTTGGAGGGAGGAGGTTCCAACAAGATGAGAGATGCGTGAAAACCAACACATTCTGCCCCCAAGAGCTTGAAATGATGGTGCTCTAGTCTGGACAAGACTATTTTTAACGCCTCATACATTTGGACAAAATGTGTGGCCTACTACATCCAGACTTAGCGCCTGAGCAGCGCTCACTGCTCAACTGTGAGAGAGAACATTCAAACTAAAAAATAAGTACCAGAACTGTAGTTGGAAGTGAGTAATGCCTGAGTTGACAAGAAGAATGAGGTTTGGTGAGAGACCGCTTCCACACCAACCTAGGCCCCCACCTCTGTGAGGCTTGTTATCCATTCTACCATCCAATAAGGAAAACGGACTATTATCTGGCCTGTGGAGTTTTCTTGGTGAGCCCTGCCAGAGGACCAACAGCCCCAATTCCGGAAGTCCTCTGTTTTCCCTTAAAACTAGACCGTACCAAAGTACGCAAGCTGCAAACATAGTCATGCAGCCAGAATCAGCTAGACAACTCACAGACAAGAGTTATGCGTACCTAAAGCTGGAAACCTAGACTAGAACGGTGTGTTGAGGCTTCAGTGCCGCTAGAGTAGGCATGGCCCCACGCTCGTTGCTTTGCACTGCTGCCCCTTTCCATTGATCTGACTCTGTAAGAGAGAAATGCGCTGAGGAGTAAGCACCGGTAAGGCAGTGGAAACTGAAAATAATTTATTAGCAACTGATAATGAACAACAATAAGAGACCCCTCCAAGTTCTAGCTCCCATCCAGCTCAGTAGAGGTTGTTACTAAGATTTCTGGCCAATAAGAAAAATGACCTATTTTCTGGCTGGCAGGGTTTTCTTGGTGAGCCCTACCAGACGGCCGACAGCCCAAAACCCTGGCGTCGTCCGTTTTTCCTGAAAACTGGACCATACCATAATACCAAAACTACAAACACAATCGTGCGGTCAGATTCATCTAGAAAAATAGCACAAAGGAGTTATGGCTACCTAGACCCGGGCAGCGTCTACACTAGTCCCCGGTAACAATAGTGCCTGACCAACATGAAACTCGGACCCTAAGCGGAACATAATGTTGCAGACACAATAGTGCAGTCAGGTCCAGCACTGGACGCATGCAGATAGCAACTACAGTGGTAGTGACCGCTGGTGGCACGACTGCTGAGGAGGCCTGCCGATGGAGCTGGGCAAGTTGATCGTCGGAGGGAGGAGACTCCATCAAACTGTGTGTAGGCCTCAGCGTGCGTCGGCTCCACCAGAAGAAACTCCAATAGCATCGTGTCTTGCCGTCAGTCATTTACACGTCGATGTACACAAGCCAGGAGGACACAACAGAGCATGAGAGATGCGTGAAAACAAATAATCCCCCATGACTCATAGGCACAATGCACATGGATAGGCAGAGAGCACAGAGACCAAGCGGCAGGGGTAGATAGAGATAGGAACTCAAGGACACACACAGACTCTGCTCACAGCCTTCTTGAACAAGTCACGTTTCAGTGCCTTGGTTAAGAAGTCAGCCAAGTGTCATGTTTTCTTAATCCACACAATGATGATGCTGCCGTCATGCAACAGTGAACGCACATAGTGATACTTGACATTGATGTGCTTTGTGCATGTGTGATGCACACCGTCATTGTCCGCAATGGCCATGGCACTCTCATTGTCACAATGCAACATGATGGACATGACTGACTGGCGTAGCTAGGACAACAGGCGACGCAGCTACACACTTTCACATACGCTTAAACCAAGGGCCACAAACTCAGCCTCAGCAGTGCTGCATGCAATGAAACCTTGCTTGCCACTACATCGGGACACAGTCGTGCCACCAACAAGAAAAATCCAACCAGTACGACTCTTTCCGTCCGGACAGCGAGCCCAGTCACTGTCGGTGTAGCCCTCCGCAACAATGGACGGCTGTCGACGGAACATGAGGCCTCACCGTGGGGTCGAGACGACATAGCGCAGTACTTGGATCACAGCTTCGAAGTGGAGGTCATGCGGCTCTTGAGAGAACTGGGCCAGGAGGTTGATGGCGAACACAATGTATGGACACATTGTCGTCGCCAAAAACAACACTGACCCGATGACACGTAGATGTGAGGTCACGTCTACTAGCTCCTCCACTACGCCTGGATCAGAGCTCTTCAGCATCGCCTGACCATCGGGCAACATGAATGAGGATGCTCTTGGCACAAGGGGCAGGTCCTCGGTGAAGCGCCCTGACAAGGTCTGGACATAGGCAGCCTGAGACGTATAGGACACCAATGGAGAGATCATGCTCGAGCTCCATGCCAGGGGGAAGACTGGTGCTAACTCGAGGTCCTTCATTAGGTAGGCAGTGTGCAGCAGGTCCTTGATCCTCTGGATTGCAGCTGCATCCAACGCGAGATGAGCAGATCATCGACATGAACCAAAACAGCGACAAATGGCTGGTTCGCATGCAGATTGTAACGGGTCGAGTCTCCAGCTCCTGCTCTGAAGTCGTCGTCGAAGTTTGCATAATGGCGTTCTCAGTCTGCGTCAGGGGTTTACCCCCTCTACAAGACTGAGGGACACTCGTCATCAACGACCCAGAGCAGGGAGACTCAAATATTTTGAGTCTCCAGAGGCCTATTTCCGTTTTTAACCTTACCCCTGGTTTTGGGATCCAAACCAAGGGTTTTGACTTCGAACTCATGCGTTCACACAAGTTTTCCCATTTTCAAACTCATAATTCGTCCTAAACAAAATTGAGTTTTGTTTTTGACGCGTCAGTGCAAAATTGTCATGTGCGAGGCACGATCGGCGATTTTGCGCCAACTTCTCTCGTGCGCTTCCCTCGCTTCTTGCTCTCACCCTCGCTCCCCCTATCCCTCGTCCTCACTTGCTTGATTACAAGGAGGGCAAGGAGGACGAGGGCATGAGGCCACGAGGTCTCGCCCTCGAGGTCCTCGTGGCCCCTCAGCCGCCGATCGGGCTGAGGCCGCGATCGGCGGCTGGCAGCTGGCCGGCTGGTGGCCGGCCGGTCACTTGGCCGGCCGCCAGGCGTTCAGCCGGCCGGCAGCCAGCGAGCCGGCGGCCAGCGAAGTGCTGGCCGTCGGCCAGCCCTCGCTGACGCGAGGGGTGGTGCGCAACCATCCCTCGCTTCAGCGAGGAGGGAGGGCAGAACCGGCCCTCCCGCTACATTCCTCCCCACATATTGTTCATGAACCATCTCGGTTCATGAACAACAAGTAGGATTTTCAGTTAGTGAGTCATCAACATTGTGAAAATTAATAATTTCAATCACCAGCTAAACATGAACATGTGCCCGGCACTTGGACCTAAGCTGCAGCTTGTCGGTCAGCACGGTTAGCGACCTCCCCCCTTTAGGCTAGAGCGTCCGCACGGCAACCATGTTGGGCGTCCCCAACCTCCTATGGTTGCAGTCCATGAATGCCGCCCTACGGGAATGTTGTTCATTTTTTCGGCATTTAGGTGGTGCCCCCTGACACGCGTAGATCAGTGCGAGCTGCTAGCTCGCTCCAATACTCGTTGACCACCCCTGTGGGCAACCGAAATTTGGGCTCCCATGAGTTATGTTCAGGTCCACACCCCGCCCAATAAACAAGGTATTTCCTAACAACTCATGACCGGAGAGTACACTCTCAGTGCTGAAGTAGGCGTAGAACCTCGTATTGGCCATCGGCAGCAAGGACTGTCAGTGGTGGCTGAACGGTTCCCTCTGCCGTGTATGGAGCCAATAGGCTCACATGAAATACGTCATGTATCTTCATACTCGGCGGAAGCAGCAATCGGTATGCCACTGGCCCGATGCGTGCAACGATGGAAAATGGCCCAATCCACTTCAGTAGACGTTTTCGTGCCTCTGGCGACTTCAGCCAAAGATTCCTGGTACTAAGCGCTCACCGATGTCAAACAAAACCTCACGGTGACTTTTATCGGCATATGCCTTGTGTCGTTGCCGAGCCGCTTGAAGGTGACCCTTCGCCTCATCTAACAAGGAGTCTGCGCTCGGTAAAGGCTTGAGGAGAAGGAACGTGTCCTCCTGTACTCCCACTATTCACCGAGTTATTCACCGCAAACTCTGACGGTGCTAGGAATTTTTCCCAATCATGCATGACAGGGTCCACGTACATGCGGAGCATTTTTTCGAGAGTGCGGTTCATCGGCTCCGTTTGTCCGTCAGTTTGAGGGTGAAACGCTGTCAACATTTACAACTCACTACGGAGTACTCGTGCATCTTTTGCCAGAACTTACTAGCAATTTTTTTATCTCGATCGGATGACGAGAAATGTATATGTATATGTATATGTATATGTATATGTATATGTATATGTATATGTATATGTATATGTATATGTATATGTATATGTATATGTATATGTATATGTATATGTATATGTATATGTATATGTATATGTATATGTATATGTATATGTATATGTATATGTATATGTATATGTATATGTGTGGCTCCAGCAACTGCAGTTGAAGCTGATGCTACAAGAACGCCGGTGGTGAAGTGTGGGATCTCCAAAAAATCAAGGGCTGCACTCCATGCTCTCAGGGATGACAGGTCCATCGTTATCAAAGCCGCAGATAAAAATCTGGGCTTAGTTGTTCTCAGGAGAGAGCACTACATTCGAGAGTGCCTCACTCATCTTATTGACACCTCAACTTACCGTACTGTCGGCCATATTAGTTCAAACTAATTATTTTTGTTCGCCCATGTGTTCGTAAAAACTTCTTTGTGTTATGGGCAAATTTTTCGTATAATTATGACAATATGACACAATTTTCGCTCAATGCTGTTACAGAGGGAAATATTTTAACACCTAGGTTTTGACGGAGATCACGTCCGGCTTCAGTCATGCGTCGTCGGCGGGGTTGACGCATTGGACGTTCTGTCGATCCGACGGTCGTCGAGGTCGCCGGCCTCTCTCTTCGAACTCACAACTTCGAACGTCTGAAGCAGAACAGCAGAATTTTGTACACCAGACTGAGCATAGTGGGCGAATATGACAACCCCACTATGCCCAGACATTGTCCTTTGGTGACCCCAATAATAACTCAAAAATGACCCATTTTGGGTGAAAATGAATGGCACCAAAACCATAATAAAAAACTGAACGAATATGGCTGACAGTACGGTATGTTCAAGAAGAATGCAACACCAACCAGATCGAAGAACATCTCCTTGCCATCAAGGAGAGATGTGCAACCTCTGGACTTGTGACTAAAAACCTGTGGAATTTCTTCCTCCAAAAACTGAAAGGAGGATGGTGACCAGCCGCATTCTACATTCTTCTCAAAATCCACAAAAATCCAGCCATTGGTCGACCAATTGCTGCCTGCTACAACTGGAATACCACAAAAGTATCCAAATGGCTGGACTCAGAACTACAAACCTTAGTTCTCAATCAGCCAACTAACCTCCAAGACAGCAACTCGTTGCTTCTCGAGGTAGAAACATTGGAGCTCCCACAGGAAACCATCCTTGCTACTTATGATGTTGTCTCACTCTACCCCAACATCACCATCTCGAGGGTCTTAATCTACATCGAAGGGTTGCTACAACAAGCAAGGCACCCTGAGTAGGGCCGTAGTAGGAGCGAGCGAGGTAAGAACTGGTAGGCACGCACCCATACCGAGCATCACGCTCAGGCGGGCAAGTGCCGCCACCCGGGGGTCAAGCCCGACCACTCCGAATATTCCGAGGGCAGCTACTCACCACGGTTCGGCAGAAACCGACATGGTGGCCCCCTGAGGAACAGCACCCGGGAAATATGCAGCTCACCCAGAGCAATCAAGGCAAGAGAAACATAATTGAGGACACGGCAATGAGAATGTACGAGCCCTACCATCAACCGCAAGACAGAATCATTGAGAGTCATGCAACAGCCACATATGTGCCATCGGGCACTCCTGGGTCCAGCAGAAGCTCGAAGGCGTCAGGGACTCCAGTCAGTACGGGCACGCCTGACGCTTCCCCAGGTAGGGCCATTGTCACAAAATCTGTACATGTGTGTGCAGAGTGTGGGAGGCAAGAGGGCATGGAGTTGTGAGTGGCCAACGAACTTCAACACTGGGGCACTTTTGCTAAGACAGATATGCTATGAAGCAGGTTGGGGTAGTAGCGTTGTTGATGCAGCGTGCGGGCTTCCACGCTCGTTGCTTATGTCTCCTGCCCCCTCAGTCTGCTGCTCTAGAGAATAAGTCTGGAAGCTCTGGGTTTGTTACCCAGAAGTGCGCGCGCCAGTGTTAGCGCCAG
The DNA here is from genome assembly GCA_023375785.1 of Penium margaritaceum. NCBI lineage: Eukaryota > Viridiplantae > Streptophyta > Zygnematophyceae > Desmidiales > Peniaceae > Penium > Penium margaritaceum. The sequence goes on from SZWC01008083.1 coordinate 38,944, forward strand.
AAAGCAACTGGAAACTGAAAGTAACTGATTAACAATGAAGAATGAGCAACAATGGGAGACCCATCCAAGTTCTAGCTTCCCCCCACTAGTGTAGAACTTGTTACTCAGTTAACCAGCCAATGAGAAAATAGTCCTAGACCTATTTTCTGGCAGGCAGGGTTTTCTCGGTGAGCCCTGCCAGACGGCCGACGGCCCAAAACCCGGGCGTCGTCCGTTGTGCCTGAAACCTCGACCATACCATAATACCAATGCTGCAAACGCAGTCGTGCAGTCAGAATCAGCTAGAAAAATAGTAGCAAAGTTATGACTTCCCGAGCCCCGGCAGTGCCTACGACAGTCAGTGGCACCAAACAGGGCCACACGGCAGGAGACATGGACCCTAGGCACATCACGACGCTGAAGACGCAATGCCACAACCAGAAACAGAGTTGGGTGTATGGAAACAGCATCTGCAGTGGCGGTGACCACCGGCGGCCCGACCGCCAAGGAGGCCTGCCAATGGAGCTGAGTGCATCGCCGGACGGAGGTGGCTCCGGCAAGCGGTGTGTGAGCCTCAGCGCGTGTTGGCTCCACCGAGCGACACTCCAGCGACGTCGAGTCTCGCCGTCAGTAATCTGCACGCCGATGTACACAAGCCGGGAGGAAACAACAGAGTACAATGAGAGATGCGCGAAAACCAACGCTCCCCCATGACTCACAGGCGTAGTGCACATGTGCGGGCAGAGACACAGTCAACGACCAGTCTCCCCCAGGTCACACAGAGACGCAAGCAGAGACACAGAGAGCCACTCACGGACGCACACCGACCGAACTCACAGCCTTCTTGAACGAGTCGCGCTTCAGTGCCTTGGTCAAGAAGTCAGCGAACTGCCGTGCTGTTGAAATCCACACTATGTTGATATTGCCGTCATGCAACAATGAACGCACATAGTGATACTCAACGTTGATGTGCTTCGTGCGTGTGTGATGCACGCCGTCATTGTCTGCGATGGCCATGGCACTCTCATTGTCACAATGCAACGTGATGGATGCGACATGCTGACGCAACTCGGACAACAGACGACGTAACCACACACTCTCACACGTGCCTGAGCCAAGAGCCATGTACTAAGCCTCAGCAGTGTTGCGTGCAATGCACCCCTGCTTGCCGCTGCGACAGGACAGAGCTGTGCCACCGATCAGAAAGATCCAACCTGTGCGACTCTTACCGTCCGGATTGCCGGCCCAGTCACTATCAGTGTAGCCCACCGCAACAACAGACGGCTGACGGCGGAACATGAGACCTCGCCGAGGATTCGAGACGACATAGCGCAGGACTCTGATGGCGGCCTCGTAGTGGAGACGACGCGGCTCCTGAGAGAACAGGGCTGGAAGTTTGACGGAGAACGCGATGTCTGGGCGCGTCGTCCTCGCCAGGAACATCAGTGTCCCAATGACTCACAGGTACGTGGTCACGTCAACTGGCTCCCCCACAACAGCTGGGTCAGGACTCTTCAGCTTCACCTGGCTATCGGGTGACATGGGTGAGGATGCGCTCGGCACGAGTGGCAGGTCCTCCGCAAAGTGGGTGGACAGAGTCTGTACATAGGCGGCCTGGTGGATGTGAAGGACGCCCTCGGAGCGATCATGCTCGAGCTCCATGCCTAGGAAGACTCTGGCAGATCCAACATCCTTCATCAGGTAGGCGCCGTGCAGCAAGTCCTTGACATGCTGGATGGCCGCCGTGTCTGGCGACGCGACGAGGAGATCGTCGACGTAAACGAAAACAACGGCAAAAGTGTGGCCTTGCGGACTGACAAACGGTGCGGGATCAGCGGTGCTGCGCTGGAGTCCGCCTCGAAGGAGTGTGCTGCTGATTTCTTGGTTACAGCACCGAGGCGACTGCTTCAGGCCATAGGGGGCTTTACGCAATCGCCACACTCTCCCACTGCCATCGTCGAAGCCTGGGGGCTGCACCATGTAGAGCTCCTCACCCTCCAGTGAACCATGGAGAAAAGCGTTGCTCACATCCATCTGATGCAGCTCCCACCAATGTTGGGCGACCAGGCTAAAGAGAGCCCGGCTAGTGGAGAACCGGCCAACTGGGGCAAAGATCTGGTCGTAGTCGACCCCAGGAATCTGGGCAAACCCCTTGGCTGTAAGGCGGGCCTTATACTTGTCCAAGGACCCGTCGGATTTCCACTTGCGCCAAGAGAACCACTTGGTGTCAATGGCCTTCCGACCTGGAGGAAGGTCGACGAGGTCGTACACATGGTGCTGTCGGATAGCGGCGAGCTCATCGGCGCAGGTAGCGTCCCAGTGTGCGGCCTCAGGAGAGGCTCGTGCCTCGCGCAGGGTGGCGGGGTCCTCCGGACGTGCTGTGGAGCGGACCAAGAGAGCTTGTGAATCTCGAGCCCCAGAGGGGATACGCGTGAGTGCAGCCACGACAGCGTGCCGATGCTCGTGATGAAGAATGGCGTAGCCCAATGCGGAGCTCGTGTGCAGGACATTAATGATGGCCAAGGTGGTCAAGCCGAGGGCCTTGGTACCAGGGTCCCCACTCACGACCGTGGGAGTGGAGGAGACACGTGGAGCCACGGGGGGTCGAGGCGCCACGGAGCGCGGTGCAACAGTCTGTGCGCTCACCCTCCCTTCTGGGTCGGAGGCTGCCGCCTGGGCCACATGTGTAGCGTGGCAAGGCAGGAGATGGCACTGAGTCCAACGGGCCAATGGAGGCAGACGGGGTTGCTGGCCCGGAGAGGCCAGCGGATGCAACTGGGACTACCAGTCCGGAGGGACCAGCGGACGCGTCTGGGGCTGTCGACCCGGAGGGATCAGCGAAGACGACTGGGGATGCCGGCCCGGAGGGACCAGCGTACGTGTTTGGGGCTGCCGACACGAAGGGATCAGCGGAGACGACTGGGGCTGCCAGCCGAGAGGGACCAGCGGACACGACTGGAGCTGCCGGCACGGAGGGACCAGCGGACACGTCTGGGGCTGCCGACCCAGAGGGACCAGCGGACACGACTGAGGCTGCCGGCCCGGAGGGACCAGCGGACACAACTGGGGCTGCCGGCTCGGAGGGACCAACGGACACTACTGGGGCTGCCGGCCCGGAGGGACCAGCGGACGTGACTGCGACTGCCAGCTCAGAGAGACCAGAGGGCATGACTGGGGCTGTTTCCTGAGAGGGACTAAGGGATACGTCACCCGGAAGCTGCAGGATGGAGGACGGACTCACCACTCCCCCACGCGACGAGATAGAAACGGACGAGCCGGAGGGAATAAGGTCACGAGGAAACATGTCCTCGAAGAAGAGGGCATCCCGGGACTCAACGATGCAGTGCCGGGAGGGATCCCAGAAGCGCTAGGCCTTGGACTGACAAGAGACACCAAGGAAGGTGCAGGGACGTCCGCGGGGGGTGAGCTTGCCGCCTTGTTGCGGAGCGCGCAACCACACAATGGCCACGCGGCCCCAGATACGAGCCGGGCGGAGGTCAGCCCGCTGACCGCACCAATGCTGGTACGGCGTGGTCCGGCGGGGGATGGGACCGTGGGGAATCCGGTTCCAGACCCAGGTCATGTAGGCCATGGCTTTAAAGTAGAAGCCAGTCGAGAGACCAGACTCGGCCCGCATCGTGCGGATGGCGTCCGCCATGGTACGGTTCCATCGTTCGGAGACACCGTTCTGGGCGGGCGTGTAAGGCGCGGACGTCTCATGGTGGATCCCGCGTGAGGCGAGAAAAGTGGTGGCCTCACCCAGGTACTCACCACCGTGATCGGTGCAAAAGCGGCGAAGAGAGCGACCACACTCGCGCTCCGCAAGGACAAGCCAGTCCTGGATGGCGCGGCGACATCGCTCTTCTGCCAAAGGCAGAAAACCCAGCGGTAGCGAGAGTAGTCATCAGTGAGGGTGAGGATGTAGCGGCCGTGTTCACTCACGGACTCGGTGGGGAGAGGGTCCATGACGTCCGAGTGGACCAGGTCAAGAGGAGCGGACGCACGGGAGGAAGACAATGGGTACATGGACCGGTGCATCTTCCCCTGAGCGCAATCAATGCACTCAGTGGGGCACGGGAGGGGGAAAGTCTCCGGGTCAAGGCCTTTGGCCGGCTGGGTGCGGAGCATGCTGTTGACAGCGGTAGAGTGGACATGGCAAAGGCGGCGGTGCAAGAGGCGAGTGTGCGAAGGAGAAAGCGTGCTGATGACAAACGCGTGGCCTGTGGCGACCGACGGGGAGGAGACAGAAGGGGAGGAGGAGAGCCGAGGCACATGCCACAGGTTGCCACGGGCGGTGGCGTGCAGTACGACGAGACCAGACGGACGCAACGATACAGTGCCAACGCCACGCGAGTGCACAACGTCCATGCTCATGCGGTCAAGGGCAGTGACGAACAGGAGGCTGAGCTCGAGACCAGGGACGAAGTGTACATCGGTCAGAAAGACGTCACCGGCAGGACCACGGAAACGAACGACGCCAACACCACGGACAGGCAACACCTGTCCGGATCCCGTCCGGACACCGGAGACATCGCCTACAGGATCAAGCATAATAAAGGCCTTAGAAGAGGCTGTGATGTGATGCGTGGCCCTGGAGTGGATGATCCAGGTCTCAGCGGGGTCATGGACCGGGGTCGCCAGATCACTAACGATCACATGGCAGCAAGCAAGGGACGCGGACGCGGTGGAAGGAGGCACAAACTGAGACTGCCAATTGTCAAGCCACGCAATGTGGTCATAGGAGGGGAAAGAAGAGACCATAGGAGACAACGATACAGTCGAGGAAACGGGACACGACTGTAGGTCAGTCTCAGTCATGCAAGGATGGGTAGGAGAGCAGGAGGTAATGCAACTCGCACTTCCTTGGGGAGGACGGCGTGTCAGGCTGAGCTGGAGCGCGATGAACTGCTCCAGCTGACGCTCACGGGAAGACGATCCGGGGGTGTAGGCCGAGTGTGGAGTGACGGCACCGGAGCCCGGGTAAAGGAGAGACAACGCCGGATATGGGAGCGGAGGCACCGACGGTTGGGGGTAGTACTGCTGTGGCGCGGGTGTCAGCGGGACAAGTGAAGTTGTCAGAGTGGTGGAGCTGTTGGATGAGGTCGAGGTGTCGGGGTTGGCGGTAGCGACGGCGGGAGAGGTGAGACGGCGCTCCCACTGGCGACGCATGGTGGCGATGATGCGCGCCTCGTCCGTCGGGAGAGGGTACGTGTACCACCCGTGCCCGGGTTGGCCACAGTTGTGGCAGACCAAGCCGCCACTGCTGGACCCGGTCGTCGGCTACTGCTGCTACTGTGGCGGCGGACCCTTGCCCTTCTTGTTCCGGCTCTTTTTCTTCTTCCCCGAAGACGATGAGGTAGCTGCGACGGGGGAAGCGAAGGCCACGGAGGTGACGACAGGGGTGGCGATGGCAGGGGATGCAAGAGCCTCGATGCGCTGGAGCTGGGACTCCAGAGGAGCTTCATCAATGCGGAGGAAGAGCTCGTATGCCCAAGGCATGAGGGTGCCCTGGGCCGCCATGGTGGAGAGGATGTCCTGGGGGTAGTGCACGAAGACGTCCGCGTACGCGTTGGTGGCGCCACGCTTGATGGTAAGAAGCACGGCTAGAGGGGGTGGGGCAGATCTGCCGAGACGACGAAGGATGTCCTCCGCCCGCTGCCAGTAGGCAGTGACCGTCTCGGTCTCCCCCATGTGCAGGGAGTTGAACTCCCGGAGCAGACGACTGGTCTCGGCGTCGCCAAACAAGCGATGGGGCCGGGTGAGGACGTGCCACGCGGCTGCAGGGTCCGGGGTGGCGCCAGCGGTGAAGTCGTCGAGGAAAGGCTCGAGGACCAGGCGGGAGGCTGGAGGGGCGACTGGGACTAGGGCACGGACGGCGCGACCACCGTCATACAACTGGTCGGCCTGGGTGATGTCATAAGGGAGGGTGTAGTATGCCCACTGCTACTGCTGCTGTTGTTGCTACTGCTGCTACTGCTGCTGCTGCTGTTGTTGCTGCTACTGCTGCTACTCCTGCTGCTGTAGCTGCTGCCGCTGCTGCAAGAAAGGGGGGCTGGGGGTCCCCCCAGCAGAGGAGGACCCCTCCTAAGAGGGACTGTTAGTCATGGTGCTCTCTTCCCCTTTTGTTTGTTATGTTTTTTTTGTTGACTACTGCTGATTCCAGCAGTGACATCAGCCTAGGATGACTGACGCAAATAGAGGAGTACAACTACCCCCTTTTTGTTTTGTGGGAGTGGTACTGCCCTCCCCCTTCTTTTTGTGTTGATGATGTCAGCAGTGATGTCAGTGGACGACCGCTGACGTCAGCAGCAGTTGATGTAGCCGTTGCTGTGGGGTTGCAGCCACTATTGCTGCTGCTACCGCTGCCCCTGTTTTTTCTCTTCCCCTTTTTTTTCCTTCTTGCTCGTCGCTGCGAGCTCGCTGCTCGCTGCGAGCGATGAGCCGCAAGCAACGAGCTCACTGCTCGCTACTCGTTGCTTGCTGCGAGCAGCGAGCTCGCTGCTCGTAGCGAGCAGCGGGCTGCGGGCAGCTGCGGCTGCTGCTGTTGCGACTGTGGCTGCGGCCGCTGCTATTGCTGCTGCAGCCACCGGCTACAGCTGCTGCGGGCTGCTGCTGCTGCCGGCTGCTACTTGCTGCTGCTGCTGCTACTGCGGGCTGTTGCTACTGTGAGCTACTACTAGCTGCCATCGCAGCCAGCTGCTACTGGCTGCTACTGCCGCTGCTTGCTATCGCGGCAAGCTGCTGCTGCTGTTGCGGGCTGCTACTATCAGTCACACTTGGAGGACGTCGCCGCATGCGTCGTCGCCAGCAAGCGCCAGACGTGGCCTGCCGCTCACCTCCTCACGTCAAGCGTGGGGGTCAGTGCTGCCGAAAAAAATCCGGCAGTATTTCCCTTGGCCTAGTGGCCATGGGAAAATTTTGACGCCGCCACTAGGCGGGTCAATGCTGCCGAAAAAAATCCGGCAGCATTTCCCCTGCACCGGCGCGTATGGGGGTCCACCAGCATTGTCTGGCACCTGTTCGTCAGTCTTCTGCTGCTGCTGCTACACTCTGGCTCTGATACCAAGACAGAAATGCTATGCAGCAGGTTGGGGCAGCAGCGTTGTTGATGCAGCGTGCGGGCTTCCACGCTCGTTGCTTAAGTCTGCTGCCCCCTCAATCTGCTGCTCTAGAGACTAAGTCAGGAAGCTCTGGGTTTGTTACTTAGAAGTGCGCGCGCCAGTGTTAGCGCGAGAAAGGAGCTGGAAACTGAAAGTAACTGATTAACAATGAAGAATGAGCAACAATGGGAGACCCCTCCAAGTTCTAGCTCCCCCCCACTAGTGTAGAAGTTGTTACTCAGTTAACCAACCAATGAGAAAATAGTCCTTGACCTATTTTCTGGCAGGCAGGGTTTTCTCGGTGAGCCCTGCTAGACGGCCGACGGCCCAAAACCCGGGCGTCGTCCGTTGTGCCTGAAAACTGGACGATACCATAATACCGACGCTGCGAACGCAATCGTGCAGTGAGAATCAGCTAGAAAAATAGTAGCAAAGAGTTATGGCTGCCCGAGCCCGGGCAGTGTGTATGACAGTTAGTGACACCAAACAGGGCCACACGGCAGAAGACATGGACCCTAGGCACAGCACGACGCTGCAGACGCAATGCCACAACCAGAAACAGAGTTGGGTGCATGGAAATAGCATCTGCAGTGGCGTTGACCGCCGGCGGCGCGACCGCCGAGGAGGCCTGCCGATGGAGCTGAGCGCATCGCCGGACGGAGGTGGATCCAGCAAGCGGTGCGTGGGCCTCAGCGTGTTGTTGTTGTTGTCCTTACTGTGACCTCTCGGCTCACGTCCGTTGCCTTGCAGTTCCATGAGGAGGCAGAGAGCACGGAAGACTGGGGGAGCAGATGCGAGTCTGGCAGCTGTCGAGGAGCCTCTGGATACACTCACATTGTCACTACTCCCTTCTTGGAGAGCTCACATATGGCCTCAAGACAATCGACTGTTGCGCCTGTTAGTCTGTGAATTGCCATACCTTGGTGACCTAGTTTAGTCTTGCTTGTGAGTTTGTCTTAGTTTAGACAGGCACAGAAATGTCGAAACTCGGGTTGTGGGCAGGTCATGACATGGGACAGGTTTGCTCATGAGGTCTTCTAGCGAGCGCCGGCCAGCTCTCTCTGGCCGGCCAACGGGTGGACTCGACTAGCGAGTTCCACCCCGTAGGTCACTTCCTCCACTGTTCTGACTTGTTCTCCCTCCACAGTCCTCCGTTTTGGACAAGGTCAGTTGCGTTCTGACCACAGTGTGGTGCTCCACGCCGATTTGTAAAGGAAGAGGGACTAGGAGTCACTGTTTTGGTATCAGAGCGGACGAGCCAAAGCTCATCGCGTTGCGCGTGAGAGACGCGAAAAGGTCCTAGGAGGGCAGCTTCGCAGGTGCGCAGATCAGCAGCGGCTGCAGCAGCGTCAGCAGCAGCAACGGTTGCAGTCGCGAAGCAGCAGCTGTAGCGGCAGCGGCGTTCAGCGACGTGCGGCAGCAGCAGTTAGCAGCAACCGCGAGCGGTGGCCGCATTGGCTCGGCTGCACTGCCCAAGCCGCAGCACCCCCACCTACGGCCGTGCGGAGCTGCGACAACAGCGGCAGCGACCGCAGCAACGTGCAGCGGCGTGCGGCAGCAGCAGCCAGCGGTCGCAACAGCCGGCAGTGGCAGAAGCTACGGCCGCTTAGCCGCAGCTGCAGCAGCGGGTGGCAGCCACCGTGGCACAGTCGCAGCACCTTCGCCAACAGCTGCGCGGAGTAGTAACTGCAGCGGCGAAGGCGTGCAGCAGGGTGAGACAGAAGCAGCGGGCAGCCGTAGCTGTGGACAGCCACAGCAGTGGGCAACAGCCGCAATGCGAGCTGTCCAACCACAGTTGTGACAACAGCTGCGACAGGACTGATGCAGTGTCCTGCAGCAGCAGCCAGGGATGACGGTCGTAAGTGGCACCAGCAGCAGCAGCAGCAGCGGCGGCGGCGGCAGCAGTCGTTGGGTCCCCTTGGTCTACCCTTCCCCCTTCTGGCTGGGTTCCCCTCTCTCCCTGGGTTGGGTGGGGGTGGTTCAGGTACATAGAGTATCTCACGGCCTCTCCCTGATTTCCCACGCCCACTCGGGCGGGGGAAACGCTGCCGAAAAAATTTCGGCAGCATCGGGGGGGGGGGGGGCCCATCG
>SZWC01008083.1:48280-113114 GCA_023375785.1 Penium margaritaceum
GGGGGGGGGGGGGGGTCCATCGGCAACCTATAGGCTGAAACAGGCCTCGTCACATTTCCCACGCCCATTGGGGCAGGGGAAACGCTGCTGAAAATTGTTCGGCAGTGTGAGGGGGGTTCATTGGCGGCGGCCTTCACGCTGCAAAAAGCCCCATCACAAAACCCACGCCCGCTAAGGCGGGGTAAACGCTGCCGAAATTCTTTTCGGCAGTGTCCACCACTCAACGGTAGTGTCAGCACCAGTGGTGCACACCTGCGCCACCAAAACACCATGCCCAAGGACACACCCATCGGAGTCGGCAGTGCCGGCTCCACTATGGATGTGGGCGTTGCCGCCTCCGGTGTGAGTGGCGGCACACCGGGCACGACGCTCGACGAGTCCCCGTCTAGTCCTGGCTCGTTGGCATGCGGCCTGCGTGAGCTGTGCGCGCAACAGGTCCAGCAGGCTGAACAAACAGCCAAGCAGATGGCCGATTTATTCAAGTTGTTTCGGGACGCAGTCCAGCCATAGCAGCAGCAGCAGCAGCAGCAGCAGTAGCGGCAGTAGCAGCAGCAACAGCAGCAACAGCAGCAGCAACAGCAGTAGCAACAGCAGTAGCAGCAGCTGCTACAACAGCAGGAGCGGCAGCAGAAGCTTCTCCGTGATGCACTACGCAAGGGTAAGATGACAGTCGAGAGTGCGGTTGCGGCCGACGTCGATGCAGCATTAGGGAGGGAGGATCCCTCGTCTCCGTCGACAGAACAAGCTATCACTACAGCTCTGCCGACAACAAAGCCATCCAAGTTGTTTGAGACTGAACCCCCTGCTTACTGGCAGGAGGATAGCTACACCACTTGGGAGCCACGGTTCCGTATGTGGGCGGTCAGTGAGGGGGTGTATCCGTACTACACCACCCAGTACCAGATCACAGACCCCCAGCAGACGTCTGCCACCGCGCGCGCCGCGTACGGTCTCTTGAAGGCCGTCCACGAGGAGTACACCCTAGACTTTGAACCTTTCCTTGGTGATCCCCGCACCAGTGCTGGAGCTGACCTACACGGCGCATGGCAGCTGGCGACTACTCTCTTCGAGGGCGCGACCATGGCAACGACATCACAGCAGCTGTCAGACTTCAACTCCCTGCGCCAGGGTGGACACGAAACACCGGCCGACTACTGGCGGCCAGCGATGCGGCTCTACAAGGCCTTGGGAAAGCATGGGCCAGGCCAACTCATGGCGTTCAACACCATCAGGATCGGCATTGGGCGCGAGTACGCCAAGGCTTTCGACAACTTCAACCTGAGCAGCCTTCAGGAGATGGCCGACAGAGGTTTGCTCCTGTCATGGGCGACGAAGCACTTATTACACGTGGCAGGAGTTGGAGCAGAAAATGACGCCCGCCATGGTGCATCCACCGCGGCAGTCACAGCTGTCCAGACGTCACGCGCCTTCTCCCCTTCCTTCCCCCCGTCGTCACAGTTGACGATGACAACCGCAACAACAGCTGGTGCAGCATCAGCATTTCAAGGAAAGAAGGGACGGAACAACGGGAGAGGTGCCAAGGATGGCAAGGAACAGGCGGCTTCAAAGCCGGCTAGGGAGCGTCAATGGGAGTATTACAACTACGGGGGAGCGTACCGCTACACAGAGTGCAAGCTCCCCAAGAAGTGGATGAAGATTGTGCAAGGTCTGCAACAGGCGTTCGAGCAGCGTGAGCAAGCCTCTGCACACACCACAGCAGCGACTAACACACAGTCTCCACCATCATCTGATGTAGCCGTAGACGACACCAGCGACCTGTCACCTCTGGAGCAGCAGCTTGCGACCCAGGCCCGCGACATCGCCGAGCTCCGCCAGCTTCTCCGGCTCACCACTCAGGGAGGTGCGAGTGCATTGACTGAGCCGAGGGGTCCCATGGGTGGTTCTGTCGAATCTGTGACGTGCAGTCGGGACGGTGGCGGTGGGGCACGATGTGCTGTTGAGTCTGTGGAGTCATTCATCTCACGTGATGATGCTGGCCTGTCCNCACACAGTCTCCACCATCATCTGATGTAGCCGTAGACGACACCAGCGACCTGTCACCTCTGGAGCAGCAGCTTGCGACCCAGGCCCGCGACATCGCCGAGCTCCGCCAGCTTCTCCGGCTCACCACTCAGGGAGGTGCGAGTGCATTGACTGAGCCGAGGGGTCCCATGGGTGGTTCTGTCGAATCTGTGACGTGCAGTCGGGACGGTGGCGGTGGGGCACGATGTGCTGTTGAGTCTGTGGAGTCATTCATCTCACGTGATTATGCTGGCCTGTCCGTCGTCTTCGCCGCAGTGTGCTCAGGTCATGACGACCTGTCGTGGCTTGATGAGTCGCAGACACGTATCATCAGTGCGGCTCAGAAGTCGTGTGCTGAGCCACCTCTGTCCACTGTCTGCACTGTTGGTAGTTGTTCAGTCACGTCGCCTGAGCGTGTGACGGATGCCACCTGGATCCTACATTCGGGTGCCACCCATCACATGGCATGTCGCCGCCGTGATTTTGTGGTGCTTGGTCCTGTCGGCTCTGTGAAGTCTATGCGTACGGCTGCTGGGCATGAGGTTCCTGTTCAGGGTGAACGTGTGGTGCAATTCCATGGACCGTCTGGACCGTTTTACATTTCAAACGTGCTGTACGTGCCTGGTCTAGAACTCATCTTGTTGTCTGGACGTGCCTGCACACGGATGGGTCTCAGTGTCGCTTTCACAGGTGAGGATGCCACTGTCTCCGTTTGTGCTACTGCTGAGGTGGTACTTCGTGGCAAGGCAGTCGGGGACTTGTACCACGTCTCCAGTAGCCCCATGTCCACCGACATCACTGCACCTTCCACTACACGAGTGTTCGTCACAGGCACGCTGTCGCCTGAGCATCAGCGTCTACTGCATAGACGCTTGTGTCATGTCCACTTAGATGTTGTAGATCATCTGATTTGCACCAAACCTGCGCTCGGTCTTGACCGGCGTCCTTTGAGGCGCCGCCCAAGACCGATTGCCTGCAATGCGCACAAGGCAAAATGCACCGCGCCACATACCCTCTGTCTGACTCACGGGCTCTCAAGCCCCTGGAGTTGGTTCACTCTGATCTCCTGGGACTCCTCCCCGTCAAGTTCTAGGATGACAGATGGCGATACGTCCTGACGATCACAGACGACTTCACCTGCATGTGGTGGGTCTTCAGCCTGTGCCTAAAAAGTGATGCGGCGTTAGCTGTTCGCACGTAGCTGGTTATGGCTGAACGCCAGTCCGGCCATACCCTCCAGAATTTCCGCTCCGATCGAGGCGGTGAGTTCATGGGAGATCTTGACGGCTACTTCGCCGCAGTGGGAGTGTTTCACAACCTCTCCGCCCCAGCCACGCCACAATAGAATGACGTGTCTGAGCGCTCCAACTGCACCATGGAGGATGCAGTTCGCTCCATGCGGGTAGACAACGGCATGCCTGAAGCATTTGCCTTTGAGGGCATGGCCTACGTGACATGGGTCTGGAACAGGATCCCTCACGGCCCCCTCCCGAACACACACACCCCGTACCAACTGTGGTACAGACGTCGTGCCGACCTACGCCTCGCGCGTGTGTGGGGGTCCCTTGCCTGTGTTTGGTTTACACCAGAACAGCAAGGGCATCGTCGTGGGGGACTGGGCATTTGAGGGACACGATTTCATGTAGGATATGGCTTCAAAAGCAAAAATAGGAGACTGCCCAGAGGCAGAGAGCAGGGAGCGAACACCATCAGCAAGGGTGCGGTTCCAACGTTCGGATACACCGTTTTTTTTGTGGGGTGTAGGGGGCAGAGGATTCAGGCCGAACACCACACAACTCAAGAAAGCGGGAGGTGGGACCAAAGAACTCACCACCATAGTCGCTATGAAACACTCGCAAGGGCCACAGACAGGCACGCTCAGCCTGTGGAAGCCAGGACTCAAGTACGTCAGCGACATCACCTTTGTGGCGAAGGGCAAAGATCCAGCGGTAGCGGGAGTAGTCATTCGCCAGAAACAGGACGTAACGGCCGAGGCTGCTAAGGAAGTCCTAGGGCAAGGGACCCATGATGTCAGCATGGACAAGATCAAGAGGGTGTGAGGCAGTGGATTCAGCGGTGGAGAACAGGGAATGATGCATTTTGCCGCTGGCATACTCAAGATAGGAGGACGTGCAGGGAGGAGCAAAAGTGGCGAGGTCAAGGCCGTGGGCAGGCCAAAGGCGAAGGAGGCACTGTATGGTGGCAGTGTGAATGTGACAGAGGCGACGATACAAGAGATCAGCATGCTCAGTAGACAACGATGGAGCAACATGAACAAGAGCAGATGCAGCGGAAGACAAGGGCAACGTGAGTGGGACACGAAACAGACAGTCACAACACACACCACGAAGAGCAACATGGCCAGACGAGCAAAGAGAGATGGAGGCAAGGCCACGGCTTGACGAGAATTCCATGCCGTGGTCGTCAAGGGTGGTCACAGAGAGAAGACTGACTTCAAGGGCAGGCATGTACAACACGTCGGGCAAGTAGACAGTGCCACCAGGACCAACAAAATGGATGACACCAACACCTTGAATAGGAAGAAGCTGGCCGGAGCCAGTGTGCACAGAACAAACGGATTGAACGGGTTCGAGAGACATAAAGGAGGAACAGCAGGAAGTCATGTGATACGTGGCCCCAAAATCAATGATCCAGAGACCAGGAGACGCACGAGTGGACGGGAGGACAAGACAGACAACAACGGTGCCACGAGCAGAGAGGGAGGATGAACCACCGAGACAAGTGGGGAACATATGAGACTGCCATTCCTCAATCCAAGCATGATCATCAAGCAAGTCCCCTTGAACACCACCAGAGGAAGCACCACGAAGAGTGACCTCAGACTCAGAGAAAAACACACGTGACTGGCCACTCACACTCTCACCTCCCTGAGAGTGAAGGTGAAGCAGCTCCGCCAGCCGACGCTCAAGTGTGCGCTCCTTGTCACGACAATTAGAGGAGCGCTCCGAGGAGGGATCTGGTGACCGGTCAGAGAAGTGTCCATCGTCACGAGCCCAGTGAGACACTGAGTAGTGAGCAGGCGGGGGGCCATAGTAAGGAGGGCCAGATGGTGGAGGAATCCAGCCCCATGGGGCTGGGCGCAGATGGTATCGGTAGGAGAGGAGCAAGCGTGGTGGAAGGGCGGAGGCAGAGGAAGAGGATGAGGAAGACGCTACCATCACGGCAGGAGCGGCGGAGGAGGTGGTGACACCAGTGCGGGCAAAGTGAGCGCGCATAGAGGATGCAAGACGTGCATCGTCGTGGGGGGCTGGGCATTTGGGCATAGAGTGGCCAGTGGCGCCACATTTCCAGCAGGTGACGTCGGCAGCATTCGTGGTCGAGTTCTTGCCACCACGACCACCCCCATGCCCCTTGCCCCCACGACCACCACCACCACGACCGGAACCACCACTATCCCCTCGAGAAGTAGGCTGAGTGGAGTGTGTTGCAGCCTGAGAAGAGGAGGAAGTGGAATTCGCTGTGACAGAGGAGGAGGGAGAGGCAGTAGTCATTGCAACGAGTGCAGCATGATGCATGCACTTGTTTTGCAAGGCGTTTCACCAGTCGGTGAGACGCGAGGAAGTGAATTCAAAGAGGGGGCCGATCCCAGGTTGTGAATCACCAGGTATAGGTGCAGAAGCAAGGTACTCAAGCTCTGCCTGAGACACGTGGAGATACAGGTCAGAAAGCTCAGGAATGAGGCCAGCAACGATGAAGAGGCAGGAGGAGAGGGGACCGGGAGCTGCCCTGCCAAGGTCCCGCAGGAAGCGAAGACTACGCGTCCAATACTCGTCTATCATCCCGCCCGTCCGCATCTGCAAGGTGTTGAACTGGACAGTGAGGGCACTCTGGACAGCATGCCTAGTCACTGTTTTGCGACGGCGGATGAGAGCATAGGCGCCGATGGTGTCAGCAGGGGTGCCGCAGGAAGGGTCTGTGTTGTACGTACCAATGTCATCAAGGAGATTTTCGGGTCCTGTGTTGATGAGGGCCCGTACTACGCGAGCAGCCTCAGCAGGCTGAGGCACAAACGGGGGCTTGGCAGGGGAGTAACATTCCGAAAGTAGCTCACCTTGCGCCCATGCACTGAAGCGCGTTTCCCAAGATGTGAAGGTGAGTTTGGATGTAAACTGTGGTGGTGGCGTCTCGAAGTCTTTCTGCCAAGCTGGGAGAAGAGCACGGGCGAAGGCTGCTGCTGAGAGAGCGGGTGATGAGAAGTTGGCAACCCCAACACCGGGAGGAGCTGATGAATCGGCCGGGCCTGACTCAGCAGAGGGGAGGACTACAGCAAGGCCTAGAATAGTGCGGAGACACTCAATGACTAATGTGGCAACTGTGGCCTCTAGCTCGTACTGTGCTTCCCGTCCCTGATGAAGCTCATCTTCAGCTTTGCGACGCTCTGCTTGTGCCTCACTAAGAGCGGCCTGGAGGGCCTCTATAGTCTCCTCCGGCCCAGGCATGATGAAGGATACAATCACGAATGCAGACAGAAGGAGGGGTGTGGAGAATGTGAGAGAGTACAATGATACACCGTTGGATGCAATGCAATGCTCACAGAGCTAGTGGCGCGGAAGAAGAGTGAAGAGCGGCGGGACCACAGGTGCAGCCGAGGAGATCAGGACCGCCACCCACCCTGCGACTGCCATGGTGAGGCACAGAAGCCGTATAGCCGTGGCTCCAGCAACTGCAGTTGAAGCTGATGCTACAAGAACGCCGGTGGTGAAGTGTGGGATCTCCAAAAAATCAAGGGCTGCACTCCATGCTCTCAGGGATGACAGGTCCATCGTTATCAAAGCCGCAGATAAAAATCCGGGCTTAGTTGTTCTCAGGAGAGAGCACTACATTCGAGAGTGCCTCACTCATCTTGTTGACACCTCCACTTACCGTACTGTCAGCCATATTAGTTTAAACTAATTATTTTTGTTCGCCCATGTGTTCGTAAAAAACTTCTTTGTGTTATGGGCGAATTTTTCGTATAATTATGACAATCTGACACAATTTTCGCTCAATGCTGTTACAGAGGAAAATATTTTAACACATAGGTTTTGACGGAGATCACGTCCAGCTTCAGTCATGCGTCGTCGCCGGGGTTGATGCATTGGACGTTCTGTCGATCCGACGGTCGTCGAGGTCGCCGGCCTCGCTCTTCGAACTCACAACTTCGAACGTCTGAAGCAGAACAGCAGAATTTTGTACACCAGACTGAGCATAGTGGGCGAATATGACAACCCCACTATGCCCAGATATTGTCCTTTGGTGACCCCAACAATAACTCAAAAATGACCCATTTTGGGTGAAAATGAATGGCACCAAAACCATAATCGAAAACTGAACGAATATGGCTGACAGTACGGTATGTTCAAGAAGAATGCAACACCAACCAGATCGAAGAACATCTCCTTGCCATCAAGGAGAGATGTGCAACCTCTGGACTTGTGACTAAAAACCTGTGGAATTTCTTCCTCCAAAAACTGAAAGGAGGATGGTGACCAGCCGCATTCTACATTCTTCTCAAAATCCACAAAAATCCAGCCATTGGTCGACCAATTGCTGCCTGCTACAACTGGAATACCACAAAAGAATCCAAATGGCTGGACTCAGAACTACAAACCTTAGTTCTCAATCAGCCAACTTACCTCCAAGACAGCAACTCGTTGCTTCTCGAGGTAGAAACATTGGAGCTTCCACAGGAAACCATCCTTGCTACTTATGATGATGTGTCACTCTACCCCAACATCACCATCTCGAGGGCCCTAGTCTACATCGAAGGATTGCTACAACAAGCAAGGCACCCTAAAACACCCCTCATCATTCAACTTCTGTCATGGGTCATGCACAACTCATTTCTCGAATTTCAAGGAGTACCCTACTGATCGTCAATTTCGATATTAAATAAATTTTAGATGAATGTGTTCAACGAAAATGAATTTTTGTCGAATTACTTAGGTGCCACCTAAATAATTTCTTTTGTGTAAGTTTTCTAAAATCTATCTTTTGAGCCCGTGGTTCACTCTTGTGACCGTTAGTATGTGTGCCATGACCATGTTTTCCTGTCAATTTTCGCTCGCATCTGGCTCGAACACCCGGACTGCGAGCATAAAATGAGTGACGCGCCTCTCTGACGAGGCGGATTTCCGTGAGAATCGGAAAGCCGCCTCGTCAGACTGGCCTCACACGACGTTGCCGCCTAAAGTGGCGGATTCGAACAGGGCTGTCGTCGAATTTAAGGATCCGCTTTTTTTGTTCGACGAAAGTTAAAGACCCACCTAAATAACTGCAGGACCCAAAACCTTGAACGAATGTAAAGATCACATAAATAGATAATTTTAAGAAAATCGAAATTAAAGATCAGTAGGGTAACATACAAAAAGGTCAAAGGCACGGCTATGGGCACTCCAACCGCCCCCGCCTTCGCCATTCTGTTTATGAGTTATCTAGACCAAGAAATGTCTAGAGCATGCCAACTCCAACCTCTCCTCCACCGACGGTACATCGACGATGACATACTACTTTGGACAGGTGATGCAAGCAGCCTCCTCCTCTTCTTGACAAAATTCAACTCCATCGACGACAACATCAAGCTCAAGTGGGAGATCTCCCATTCTACAGTTAACTTCCTGGATCTCACACATTTTAAAGGCTCAAGGTTTGAGGCCAAAATAATTCTGGACGTCAAAACATTCCAGAAACCTATGAATCAATACCTCTACCTACCCTTCGGCAGTTACCATCCTCGAAACTGCCTTCGAGCCTTCATACTCTCTGAGCTTCGACGATACCTACTCAGATCGTCTTCACCGTCGGACTACCTCGACATCAAGAAGTCCTTCTTCAAACGCCTCAGAGTTCATGGATATCCATGTAAATTTCTACTTCCCCTCTTTGCACAGGTTTTACACGTCCAGCGTCGAGAAGCCATTTCTAGGCTTCAACTACGTCTTCTAGACTCCACGTCCACTTCTGCCAACGAGAGACCCTTGGTGTTAACGACTCTCCTGAACCCACGTTCAGAGAGCTTACGCCTCGGATTTTCCTTTGACGTTTTTCTAGACGTCTTTGAGAAATCAATGTTAGGTTATTCTCTAGAAGGCCGATAGTGGCTTGGAAATTACCCAGAAAAATTCGGACGTACATTACGTCCTCCAGACTAGGAGCGTGAACCACCACGCCACCACTTGAGGACCTAGCGAACCGTGAAACCCTATGGTCTCGCTAAACCCCAATCCATGCATTGAGCGATGCGAGTTACTCATACTATATATGCGTACACGTGTGATCACTTGTTCTGTATGGCACTGATGAAGGCCACCCGGCCGAAACCGGTATGCCTAATTGAACTTTTTCGCACGTCGCCCGCTTCTCTCAATCCCTTCCCTCTCTTTTGCAACTCCGTACCCTTGCTGCTCTCAGATGTCTACCTCCCCCCCACACAGTGCTGTCACGGGGAGCGCCAATAGGAGTCAGCACTGCTGCGGCGGTGGATGCCCGAATGGATCCAACACTGGACGTGTCGTCTGCTATAGTTGAGGCTGCTGTGGCGATAGAGGCTGCTGCTGTTGTGATCTGTGTGGCAATGGCAATGTTTGCAGCAGCAGCTGCAAGTAGGGTGAGAGAGGCTGCTATACGTGCATAGGCCTCAGCTGCACGGCCAACAACCATCTGTGTCGAAGCACGGAAGGCTCTGGTCGTGACGGCGAAAGTGGCTGCAGCACCAGCACCCGCATCAAGGATGGTACCTGCTAGTCCAATGGAATCGGTGTGGATGGGAAGAACTAGGATCACACCGGGCACCTCGGGTGCCGTCGATGTCTCTGTGGATCCTGCTCTTGTAGGAGACGGGGTAGAGGTAGGAGCAGCTGCACGCTTGGTCGGCTGAGAGCTGCGAGGAGGGTGCATTCTTGGTGACAATGGTGGTCACGGTCGAAGTTCGTCCGGCGTGTAGACTTGCCGATCGATCTCCTCTCGCTCGCGCTCAGCTGTTGCGTCAGTGTCCCCTTGCCAGTAGGAGTGGTCCAGCATACGCACCTACAGCAGGGGGTGTCGTCGTCGTCAGAGGGTGCCAGCGTGAGAGAGGGTTAGGGCTGCTGGCACAGCCAAGAGAAATGCACAAAGAGCACCGCTCCTAGAGACGGGGCTCGGCTGGGGCAAAGCAGTGTGATGTAGGGGAGAGGGCCTCTACCCTTTAAGAAGGGCCGTGCCGAGGGGTCGGTAGATCTGGGCCTGCTGTTGAGATGCAGTCGCCGTAGAAATGCGACAACTGGAGCACCCGTGACGTAGCTGTTACTGCGGTCGACAGTTGCGGCAAGACTGCTGAGTTCAAGGGAGTGCGGAGCGGTACAAGGGCCGCAGGGTCATGCCACAAGAGGGGCACGCGTCACTCGCCAATGGACAGACACTGGAGCCCCGAGCCCCCGAAAGAGGTGGGAGCACGCACGACGATAGTGGAGACTATGGTCAGGATAGAACTGTGTGCGCGAGGCGAGCCTGGGCAGATGCGGCCGTGGCGAGAGCACCACACGACAATGGAGGAATGGGACGCGCCGAAGAGACGGCGGGTCCGCTGAGAGGGTGCAACACTAAGAGCATCGTGTGGGTTGCCAAGAATTCCTCGGCGCCTCACTCACAGGTCCTGGATGGATGTGACGCAGGGGGCTACCCCTGCTGCTCTGATACCAGTAGTTACTCGGGAATTTACCTAAACGTGTTTAGTGAGGCGAGACGGGCAACAGCAACGAAGCGTGCGACACGCCATCGAAGCGGCCAATCCTTGCCTTAGTAAAACTTGCAAGTAACCGAGACAAACATGAGTAGGGTCGTAGTAGGAGCGAGCGAGGTAAGAACTGGTAAGCACGCACCCACACCAAGCATCACGCTCGGGCGGGCAAGTGCCGCCACCCGGGGGTCAAGCCCGACCACTCCGAATATTCCGAGGGCAGCTACTCACCACGGTTCGACAGAAACCGACATGGTGGCCCCCTGAGGAACAACACCCGGGAAATATGCAACTCCCCCAAAGCAATCAAAGCAAGAGAAACATAATTGAGGGCACGGCAATGAGAATGTACGAGCCCTACCATCAACCGCAAGACAGAATCATTGAGAGTCATGCAACAGCCACATATGTGCCATCGGGCACTCCAGGGTCCAGTAGAAGCTCGAAGGCATCAGGGACTCCAGTCAATACGGGAACGCCTGACGCTTCCCCAGGTAGGGCCATTGTCAGTAAATCTGTACATGTGTGTGTAGAGTGTGGGAGGCAAGAGGGCATGGATTTGTGAGTGGCAAACGAACTTCAACACTGGGGCACTTTTGCTAAGACAGATATGCTATGAAGCAGGTTGGGGCAGTCGCGTTGTTGATGCAGCGTGCGGGCTTCCACGGTCGTTGCTTAAATCTGCTGCCCCCTCAGTCTGCTGCTCTAGAGACTAAGTCTGGAAGCTCAGGGTTTGTTACTCAAAAGTGCGCACGCCAGTGTTAGCGCCAGAAAGCAACTGGAAACTGAAAATAACTCATTAACAATGAAGAATGAGCAACAATGGGAGACCCCTCCAAGTTCTAGCTCCCCCCCACTAGTGTAGAACTTGTTACTCAGTTAACCAGCCAATGAGAAAATAGTCCTAGACCTATTTTCTGGCAGGCAGGGTTTTCTCGGTGAGCCCTGCCAGACGGCCGACGGCCCAAAACCCGGGCGTCTTCCGTTTTGCCTGAAACCTGGACCATACCATAATACCAACGCTGCGAACGCAGTCGTGCGGTCAGAATCAGCTAGAAAAACAGTAGCAAAGAGTTATGGCTGCCCGAGCCCGGGCAGTGCCTATGACAGTCAGTGACACCAAACAGGGCCACACGCCACGAGACATGGACCCTAGGCACAGCACGACGCTGTAGACACAATGCCACAACCAGAAACAGACTTGGGTGCATGGAAACAGCATCTGCAGTGGCGGTGACCACCGGCGGCCCGACCGCCAAGGAGGCCTGCCGATGGAGCTGAGTGCATCGCCGGACGGAGGTGGCTCCAGCAAGCGGTGTGTGAGCCTCAGCGCGCGTTGGCTCCACCGAGCGACACTCCAGAGACGTCGAGTCTCGTTGTCATTCATTTGCACGCCGATGTACACAAGCCGGAAGGACACAACAGAGTACAATGAGAGATGCGCGAAAATCAACACTCCCCCATGACTCACAGGCGTAGTGCACATGTGCGGGCAGAGACACAGTCAACGACAAGACTCCCCCAGGTCACACAGAGACGCAAGCAGAGACACAGAGAGCCACTCACGGACGCACACCGGCTGAACTCACAGCCTTCTTGAATGAGTCGCGCTTCAGTGCCTTGGTCAAGAAGTCAGCCAACTGCCGTGCTGTTGAAATCCACACAATGCTGATGCTGCCGTCATGCAACAATGAACGCACATAGTGATACTCAATGTTGATGTGCTTCGTGCGTGTGTGATGCACGCCGTCATTGTCGGCGATGGCCATGGCACTCTCATTGTCAAAATGCAACGTGATGGATGCGACAGGCTAACACAACTCGGACAACAGACGCCGTAACCACACACTCTCACTCGTGCCTAAGCCAAGAGCCATGTACTCAGCCTCAGCAGTGTTGCGTGCAATGCACCCCTGCTTGCCGCTGCGCCGGCACACAACTGTTTCGCCGATCAGAATGATCCAACCTGTGCAACTCTTACCGTCCGGACAGCCCACCCAGTCACTGTAAGTGTAGCCCACCGCGACAACAGACGGCTGACGGCAGAACATGAGACCTCGTCGAGGATTCGAGACGACATAGCGCAGGACTCTGCTGGCGGCCTCGTAGTGGAGACAACGCGACTCTTGAGAGAACTGGCCGGGAGTTTGACGGCGAACGCGATGTCTGGGCGCGTTGTCCTCGCCAGGAACATCGGTGTCCGAATGACTCGCAGGTACGTGGTCACGTCAACTGGCTCCCCCGCAACAGCTGGGTCAGGACTCTTCAGCTTCACCTGGCCATCAGGTGACATGGGTGAGGATGCGCTCGGCACGAGTGGCAGGTCCTCCACAAATCGGGTGGAAAGATTCTGCACATAGGCGGCCTGGTGGATGTGAAGGATGCCCTGGGAGCGATCATGCTCGAGCTCCATGCCTAGGAAGACTCTGGCAGATCCAAGATCCTTCATCTGGTAGGCGGCATGCAGCAAGTCCTTGACACGCTGGATGGCCACCGTGTCTGGCGACGCGACGAGGAGATCGTCGATGTAAACCATAACAGCGGCAAAAGTCCGGCCTCGCGGACTGACAAACAGTGCGGGGTCAGCGGTGCTGCGCTGGAGTCCGCCTCGAAGGAGTGTGCTGCTGACTTCTTGGTTCCAGCACCGAGGCGACTACTTCAGTCCATAGAGGGCCTTACGCAATCGCCACACTCTCCCAGTGCCATCGACGAAGCCTGGGGGCTGCACCATGTAGAGCTCCTCACCCTCCAGTGAACCATGGAGAAAAGCATTGCTCACATCCATCTGATGCAGCTCCCACCCATGTTGGGCACCAGGCTAAAGAGAGCCCGGCTAGTGGAGAACCGGCCAACTGGGGCAAATATCTGGTCGTAGTCGACCCCAGGAATCTGGGCAAACCCCTTGGCTTTAAGGCGGGCCTTGTACTTGTCCAAGGACCCGTCGGGTTTCAACTTGCGCCAAAAGAACCACTTGGCGTCAATGGCCTTCCGACCTGGAGGAAGGTCGACAAGGTCGTACACATGGTGTTGTCGGATAGCGGCGAGCTCATCGGTGCACGAAGCGTCCCAGTGTGCGGCCTCATGAGAGGCTCGTACCTTGCGCAGGGTGGCGGGGTCCTCCGGACGTGCTGTGGAGCGGACCGAGAGAGCGTGTGAATCTCGAGCCCCAGAGGGGATACGCGCGAGTGCAGTCACGACAGCGTGCCGATGCTCGTGATGAAGCATGACGTAGCCCAATGCGGAGCTTGTGTGCAGGTCTGCAATGATGGCCAAGGTGGTCAAGCCGAGGGCCTTGGTGCCAGGGTCCCCACTCATGACCGTGGGAGTGGAGGAGACACGTGGAGCCACGGGGGGTCGAGGCGCCACAGAGCGCGGTGCAACAGGCTGTGCGCTCACCTACTGTCTGGGTCGGAGGCTGCCGCCTGGGCCACGTGTTTAGCATGGCAAGGCAAGAGATGGCATTGAGTCCGACGGGCCAATGGAGGCAGACGGGGTTGCTGGCCCCGAGGGGCCAGTGGATGCAACTGGGACTGCCGGCCCGGAGGGACCAGCGGACGCGTCTGGGGCTGTCGACCCGGAGGGATTAGCGAAGACGACTGGGGATGCCGGCCCTTAGGGACCAGCGGACGCGTGTGGGGCTGCCGACCCAGAGGGATCAGCGGAGACGACTGGGGCTGGCGGCCCATAGGGACCAGCGGACACGACTGGGGCTGCCGGCACGGAGGGACCAGCGGACACGTCTGAGGCTGCCGGCCCAGAGGGACCAGCGGACACGACTCGGGCTGCCGGCCCGGAGGGACCAGCGGACACGACTAGGGCTGCCGGCCCAGAGGGACCAGCGCACACTACTGGGGCTGGCGGCCCGGAGGGACCAGCGGACGTGACTGGGACTGCCAGCTCAGAGACACCAGAGGGCACAACTGGGGCTGTTGCCTTAGAGGGACTAAGGGATGCGTCACCCGGTAGCGACAGGATGGAGGACGGACTCACCTCTTCCCCACGCAACGGGATAGACACGGACGAGCTAGAGCGAATAAGGTCGCAAGGAAACAGTTCCTCGAAGAAGAGGGCATCCCGGGACTCAACGATGCAGTGCCGGGAGGGATCCCAGAAGGGCCAGGCCTTGGACTGACGAGAGACACCAAGGAAGGTGCAGGGACATCCGCGGGGGGCGAGCTTGCCGCCTTGTTGCGGAGCGGGTAGGCACACAATGGCCACGCAGCCCCAGACACGAGCCGGGCGGAGGTCATGTCGCTGACCGTACCAATGCTGGTACGGTGTGGCCCGGCGGGGGAGGGGACCGTGGGGAATCCGGTTCCAGACCCAGGTCATGTAGGCCATGGCTTCAAAGTAGAAGCCAGCTGAGAGACCGGACTCGACCCGCATCGAGCGGATGGCGTCCGCCATGGTACGGTTCCATCGTTCGGAGACACTGTTCTGGGTGGGCGTGTAAGGCGCGGAAGTCTCATGGTGGATCCCGTGTGAGGCCAGAAAAGTGGTGGCCTCACCCAGGTACTCACCACCACGATCCGAGCGAAAGCGGCGAAGAGAGAGACCACACTCGTGCTCCGCAAGGAAAAGCCAGTCCTGGATGGCGTGGGCGACATCGCTCTTCTGCCGAAGGTAGGAAACCCAACGGTAGCGAGAGTAGTCGTCAATGAGGGTGAGGACGTAGCGGCCGTGTTCACTGACAGACTCGGTGGGGAGAGGGCCCATGACGTCCGAGTGGACCAGGTCAAGAGGAGCGGACGTACGGGAGGAAGACAACGGGTACGTGGACCGGTGCATCTTCCCCTGAGCGCAATCAATGCACTCAGTGGGGCACAGGAGGGGGAAAGTCTCCGGGTCAAGGCCCTTGGCCGGCTAGGTGCGGAGCATGCTGTCGACAGCGGCAGAGTGGACGTGGCAAAGGCGCTGGTGCAAGAGGTGACTGTGCGAAGGAGAAAGCATTCTGATGACAAACACGTGGCCTGTGGCGACCGACGGGGAGGAGACAGAAGGGGAGGAGGAGAGCCGAGGCACATGCCATAGGTTGCCACGGGCGGTGGCGTGCAGTATGATGAGACCAGACGGACGCAACGACACAGTGCCAATGCCACGCGAGTGCACAACGTCCATGCTCATGCGGTCAAGGGCAGTGACGAACAGGAGGCTGAGCTCGAGACCAGGGACGAAGAGTACATCGGTCAGAAAGACGTCACCGATAGGACCACGGAAACGAACGACGCCAACACCACGGATAGGTAACACCTGTCCGGAGCCCGTCCGGACACCGGAGACATCGCCTATAGGACCGAGCATACTAAAGGCCTTACGAGAGGCTGTGATGTGATGCGTGGCCCCGGAGTCGATGATCCAGGTCTCAGCGGGGTCCTGGACCGGGGTTGCCAGATCGCTAACGGTCACATGGCAGCAAGAAAGAGACGCGGACGCGGTGGAAGGAGGCACAAACTGAGACTCCCAATTGTCAAGCCACACAATGTGGTCATAGGAGGGGGAAGAAGAGACCATAGGAGACGACGATACAGTCGAGGAAGCGGGACACGACCGTAGGTCGGTCTCAGTCATGCAAGGATGGGCAGAAGAGTAGGAGGTAAAGCAACTCGCACTTCCCTGGGGAGGAGGGCGTGTCAGGCCGAGCTGGAGCGTGATGAAATGTTCTAGCTGACGCTCACGGGAAGACGATCCGGGGGTGTAGGCCGAGTGTGGAGTGACGGCACCGGAGCCCGGGTAAGGGAGAGACAACGCCGGAGACGGGAGCGGAGGCACCGACGATTGGGGATAGTACTACTGTGGCGCGGGTGTCAGCGGGACTGGTGAAGCTGTCAGAGTGGTGGAGCTGTCAGAGTGGTGGAGCTGCTGGATGAGGTCGAGGTGTCGGGGCCGGCGGCAGTGACCGTGGCAGAGGCAAGACAGCACTCCCACTGGCGACGCATGGTGGCGATGACGCGCACCTCATCCGTCGTGAGAGTGCACGTGTACCACCCGTGCCCGGGCTGGCCACAGTTTTGGCAGACCGAGCCGCCACTGCTGGACCCGGTCATCGGCTGTTGATGCTGCTGTGGCGGCGGACCCTTGCCCTTCTTGTTCCGGCTATTTTTCTTCGTCCCCCAAGATGATGAGGTAGCTGCGACGGGGGAAGCGACGGCCACGGAGGCGACGACAGGGGTGGCGATGGCAGGGGATGCAAGAGCCTCGGTGCGCTGGAGCTAGGACTCCAGACGAGCTTCCTCAATGCGGAGGAAGAGCTCGTATGCCCAAGGCATGAGGGTGCCCTGGGCCGCCAAGGTGGAAAGGATGTCCTGGGGGTAGTGCACGAAGACGCCCGCGTACACGCTGGTGGCGCCACGCTTGATGGTAAGGAGCACAGCTAGAGGGGGTGGGGCAGATCTGCCGAAATGACGAAGGATGTCCTCTGCCCGCTGCCAGTAGGCAGTGACCGTCTCGGTCTCCCCCATGTGTAGGGAGTTGAACTCCCGGAGCAGACGGCTGGTCTCGGCCTCGCTGGACAGGCGATGGGGCCGGGTGAGGACGTGCCATGCGCCTGCAGGGTCTGGGGTGGCGCCATCGGTGAAGACGCCGAGGAAAGGCTCAAGGGCCAGGCGGGAGGCTGGAGGGGCGACTGGGACTAGGGCACGGACGGCGCGACGAGCGTCATACAACTGGTCGGCCTGGGTGATGTCATAAGGGAGGGTGTAGTATGCCCACAGGCCCTCACCTTGTGCCCAGATCCGGAAGCTGAGCTCCTAATTTCGGAACTGCTCACCGGCCTGAAGTGGCGGGGGCGGCGTCTCAAAGTCCTTCTGCCTACGGCCGGCGCCCAGAGTGGGGCCAAGGACGGAGGTCACCGTCTCTCGCTGGCGCTGAGTCTGCTGCTGTGCCAGGTAATGCATAGCAGCAAACACAGCGGGGCTAGCATGACCGGGAGGGATGAATGGTGGCAGCAGACTGGTGGCTGACTAAGAGGCCAATAGCTAGAGCGCTGTGAGCTGCTCCGTCAAGGCGACGAGGCGTTGCTGAAGAGCAGCCAAGGGGGCAGGGTTAGGGTTGCCACCAGTGACGGTAGAGGGCTGCTGCTGCTACTGCTGCTGCTGCTACTGCTGTTGCTATTGTTGTTGTTGCAGCTGCTGCTGTTACTGCTGCTACTGCTACTGCTGCTGCTGCTATGGTGGCGGCGGCGGTTGCTGTTGCTGCTGCTGCTCCTGCTGCTGCTGCTGTTGTTGTTGGTGCTGCTACTGTTGCTGCTGCTGTTGTTGCTGCTGCTGCTACTACTGCTGCTGCTGCAGCTGCTACAGCTGCTGCAAGAAAGGGGGGCTGGGGGTCCCCCCAGTAGAGGAGGACCCCTCCTTAGAGGGACTGTTAGTCATGGTGCTCTCTTCCCCTTTTGTTTGTTATGTGTTTTTTTGTTGAGTGCTGCTGATGTCAGCAGTGACGGCAGCCTAGGATGAATAACGTTAGCATCGGAGTACAACTATCCCTTTTTTGTTTTGTGGGAGTGCTACTTCCCTCCCCCTTCTTTTTGTGTTGTTGATGATGTCAGCAGTGATGTGAGCGGACGACCGCTGACGTCAGCAGCGGTTGATGTAGCCGCTGTTGTGGGGTTGGAGCCACTATTGTTGCTACTGCTGCTGCTGCTGCTGCTGCCCAAATTTTTTCTCTTCCCCTTCTTTTTTCCTTCTTGCTCGTCGCTCCGAGCTCGCTGCGAGCGATGAGCCGCGAGCAGCAAGCTCAGAGCTCGCTGCTCACTGCTCGTTGCTTGATGCGAGCAGCGAGCTCGCTGCCAGCAGCTCACTGCTCGCAGCGAGCAGCGGGCTGCGGGTAGCTGCGACTGCTGCTGTTGCGGCTGTGGCTGCGGCCGCTGCTGCTACTGCTGCAGCCGCCGGCTGCAGCTGCTGCGACCTGCTGCTGCTGCCGGCTGTTGCTTGCTGCTGCTGCTGCGGGCTGCTGCTGTTGCTGCGGGCTGCTACTACTGCGAGCTACTGCTAGCTGCCGTCACAGCCAGTTGCTGCTATGTGCTGCTGCTGCTGGCTGCTACTGCCGCTGCTTGCTGCCGCGGCAAGCTGCTGCTGCTGCTGCTGGTTGTGTTGTCAGTCACACCTGGAGGAAGTCGCCGCGTGCGTCGTCGCCAGCAAGCGCCAGACGTGGCCTGTCGCTCACCTCCTCGCTTCAAGCGTGGGGGTCAGTGCTCCCGGAAAAAATCCGGCAGCATTTCCCCTGGCCTAGTGGCCGTGGGAAAAATTTTGACGCCGCCACTAGGCGGGTCAATGCTGCCGTAACAAGTCTGGCAGCATTTTCCCTGCACTGGAGCGTATGGGGGTCCGCCGGCGTTGTCTGGCACCTGTTCGTCATTCTTCTGCTGCTGCTGCTACGCTCTGGCTCTGATACCAAGACAGAAATCCTATGCAGCAGGTTGGGGCAGCAGCGTTGTTGATGCAGCGTGCGGGCTTCCACGCGTGTTGCTTAAGTCTGCTACGCCCTCAGTCAGCTGGAAACTGAAAGTAACTGATTAACAATGAAGAATGAGCAACAATGGGAGACCCCTCCAAGTTCTAGCTCCCCCCACTAGTGTAGAACTTGTTACTCAGTTAACCAGCCAATGAGAAAATAGTCCTAGACCTATTTTCTGGCAGGTAGGGTTTTCTCGGTGAGCCCTGCTAGACGGCCGACGGCCTAAAACCCGGGCGTCATCCGTTTTGCCTGAAAACTGGACCATACCATAATACCGACGCTGCAAACGCAATTGTGCGGTGAGAATCAGCTAGAAAAATAGTAGCAAAGAGTTATGGCTACCCGAGCCCGGGCAGTGCCTATGACAGTTAGTGACACCAAACAGGGCCACATGGCAGGAGACATGGACCCTAGGCACAGCACGACGCTGCAGACGCAATGCCACAACCAGAAACAGAGTTGGGTGCATGGAAATAGCATCTGCAGTGGCGGTGACCTCCGGCGGCGCGACCGCCGAGGAGGCCTGCCGATAGAGCTGAGCGCATCGCTGGACGGAGGTAGCTCCAGCAAGCGGTGCGTGGGCCTCAGCGCGCGTCGGCTCCACCGAGCGACACTCCAGCGACGTCGAGTCTCGCCGTCAGTCATCTGCACGCCGATGTACACAAGGCGGGAGGACACAACAGAGTACAATGAGAGATGCGCAAAAACCAACATGCTACAAACCTTTCTCTTTTTTCTGATTGATTGGTCTTAGGCCTGATTTGCATGTTTTTGCATTGTGTGTTTCCAGGTTGCAACCGGAACCATGCATGCATGTGTGCAAACGATTCGTCCGGCTTGAGACTCTACATGCGTAGGTGCAGACGGTCCTACATTCAAATGCCTCGGAACTTGGGAATTACGGCCATAATAGTAGTTCTGGGCCGGGATTCACTGAAGCTAGTGAAGCTTATGAGACTTTGAATGCATTGCCACAGAGCTAGGAAGCTTCCAAGCATCTTCTGACAAAAGCCAGTGAAGTGGAAAGGATATGATGAGTGGTTCTTGGTTGGGGTTTGGGGAACACTCAACTGGGATTCTATGCAGCCAACATAACAAATGGTTGCTGTTTTTTGGCCAGACCGCCCCAGTCATCAGGCCAGAAGAGACGGGGGTTTCCATTTCCACAAGAGATTTGACGGTTGGCAAAGGCTCAGGCCAGAAGAGTCGCATCATCAGTGGGTGGAATGAGAAAGTTAAAAGAGTCTCTAGCAAGAGAAACAGACAAGCCTCAGAACAAATCACTACGAGCTCATGCAATGTGCACTGTCTATCTTTTAGAAGCAACATGTCGGCAATGCACGAAGAAAAGTGGGGCATGGCCTGAAACAGTAGGGATCCGCTTGGTCGACGAGTGTGGACACGGCAAAAGGTCGGCAGGCTAGAAGGAGTGAACGATGAGGGGAAGACCCCTACCAGCCGAAAAAAGTGGGCTAGCCAGGCTCGGGACGAAGGCCGTGCAGCGCCAAGCGGGATGGTGTGGCAGTTACACAATGGGACTAGGGGCCCTTCTCCGCGTCGTGAACAGCTCTCCGCACCTCACTTTCACTGACGCCACCATCTGACGGAACGACCGCGACCGCGAACGGCCCAGTGCTGTGGTGCAGCTGCTCTCAGCGAGGAAGCTACCTTGCTCTTGCAGCTGCTCGTGTTTGGCTGTGGGTGCGGACACTGCCACCGCCGACTTCGGAGGAGTCAAAGCAACACCGCCTGTTGCTGCCGCTGTTGGAAGCGGTGGTGCCTGAGCTGCTGCTGCTACTGCTACTGCTGGTGGTGGTTCTACTGCTGGTGCTGGTGCTGGTGCTGGTGATGGTGCTGCTGCTGGTGCAGCCGCCACGGCTGCTGAAGTTGCTGCTGCTTCTTGCTGTGGCTGTTGAGTGGGAGAGGTGTGGTCCATCTTCTTGGCGCTGTTGCTGCCACTGCCAAGGCTGCCGCTCCCAAAGCTGCCGCTGCTGAAGTTGCGGCTGCCGCTGCTGTGGTCTACGCTGTCCTTGTCCGCACCCCAGCTCTCGGCACGGAAGCGTGAGGGCTCCAGCGTCGGCTGCGACGGAGGAGGGAAGCTGCTCACGGGGCAGAGGGGGCCGCTGCCCGGCCTGGAAGGAGGCCTGACACCTGCCGAGTAGGGCGACCCCCCCCAGCTACCGCGGGGGGGGATGCCGGAAGAAGACTGGGAGGCGAGGGAGGAGAGGGAGGCCATGGAGGAGAACTTGGAGGAAGGGTCTTCGACGAGGGGGCCCTGGGTGGAGGAGAAGGAAGAAGAGAAGGTGCCTCCTCCATTCGGCGCTTCAAGTTCAACTTGAAACTTGAGCTGCATGCCGCCGGCCCCGTCGGCGCAGCTGCCGTCCTCCTCCTCTATGCCTGTGAGGTCCACCTCCGTAATCTTGAGGTGAGCTTCGTCCAGCTTGCGGCACGAGTGCTCCAGCTCTGATCACGACAGCATTTGCCATTGAAGAGGGGGGCGGGGGCAGATGGGGTGGGGGGGGGGGGGGGGGGGATTTATGTAAATAATTGGGGAACAGAAGGGGCGAAAGGTCAGGGTCACAGTTGTACTGACATGCAGCAGGATGGAAGAAGTGAATGAGCAAGACGTTCCTATCAGCCCAGCTCTCTCTTCCTCTCGGCTCGCCCAACCTCTTCCTGTCCACGAATTTCTTACAAGCAGGTGGACAGAAGGCATGCAGAGGGAGCAGCCATGACGCACAAGCTACAAGGTCCTTGGTTGGTCAGACGGCCACTGGCTCACTCGCTTGCCCATTGGTCTGACCATCGATGCGCCAATGTGTTGGGTGTGTGTGGTGTGTGGTGTGTGGTGTGTGGTGTGTGGTGTGTGGTGTGTGGTGTGTGGTGTGTGGTGTGTGGTGTGTGGCGTGTGGTGCGTGATGTGTGGTGTGTAGCGTGTTTGGTGTGTGAGGCAGCACGCATTCACACACACACACACGCACGCACTCACCCTTCCACGAGAAGGCGTTGGCCCAAGCGCGGAACTCGTTGGCGCTGGGCATCGTGGCTCGCGACGCGGGACATGGCACAAAGTCGTCGTCCAGCCCCTCCGGCAGGTCGCCCTCATCTGCTCACCGCGTCCATACACATACACGCGCACATACGCATACACCATAGCACGGCAAACCCATCGTACAAATACGGACGCACTCGGCCACAGCAGCACCACCACCACCACCAACGCCACAACCCAAAATCTCGGGCGCCAGCACAAGCAGCAGCGGCAGCAGCTGCTGCTGCTACTGCTGCTGCTGCTGGCACTGGGGCTTCAGGCCGTGCAGTGGTGCGAAGAGAAAAGAGGGTCAGCAGGGAAACGAGGCGGCAGAGAACAATGGGCTTCTGATGCGGTGGGAGAGCACAGGACGCCGTTTGGATTTCTGGAAGGCACGGGAGCAACGGCAAGGAGAGCAGCAGCGGCAGCGGCAGGGTCAGGAGCGGCGACAGGGGGCGTGGGCGGCAACCCACCATAGGGCTCGTCCTCCCAGGGCGCCGGCGCGTCCCCCGTGGTGTGGGCCAGCGGGCCCTTGCTCTTGCTGGCCGTCCAGCTGGTGTAGCGGCACGACACGGCGCCGTGCCCGCCCGCCATGGCGGACAGGGGGCGCGCGGGGAAAGAGGGCGGCGCCGCCCACCCACCGGCAGGCGGAGGAGGCGGCGCGGCGGTGGTGGCGGCTGAGGCGTTCTGGGGGACGCCGGGGAGCTGGCGGGAAGGGTGGGGAAAGGCAGAGGAAGAGAATGAGGAGGTGCCGGAGAAGGAGGAGGAAGGGTCCGTTTGCAAGGCGGCGTACACGTCGTGCCTTTGCAGTTCCATGGCGGTGGCCGCAACTGTGGCCGATGGGGTGATGTGCGCGGGGAGGGGGGTAAGGGGGAGGGGGGAGGGGGGGAGACCGAAAGGCAGTATGGGCTGTTGGATTGGGTGAGGGCAGGGGGGGATTGTGTGGCGGATTCTTGTGCGAGGGCTACGCGCGTCAGCTCACATTCGTGGGTCAGCGGTGGTATTGGTAAGAGGAGAGGAGGAATTGAAAGGCGATCGCGTGGGTCTGTCACGAACGGGTGAAGAGGGCGCCTTTCTTCTTGTGGGTTCCGACGCGCGCGAGTTTGAGGCCGTCCGAGCAGCCGGGGCGGGGCGGAGGGTGAAGGCTTTGCTAGTGGGTCGTGAGGAAGGCTGCGGGTGGTACGGCAGGAACGAGTGAGAGACGTGGGTGGGTTGATGGCATTGCGACGAGAGAGGGGGCTGCGTTGAGAGAGAGGGCTGCGTTGAGAGGGAACTGCGTGCAGGAAAGAGTTGCCTTCCCAGCCGCCCTCAACGAAACGTGGGAGGAAGCTACCGCTGTTGCAGGGCTGATGAAGTTCGGATAAGGTGCACAAACGATCAATCCTCACCGGCGGTGTTTCCAAAACCGAAAGCGCGCAAAAGTAATTATAAACAAACGCCAACCATGACACACGACAATTTCTTCTTGTACAAAATAGACGGGAATACTGTAAAACAACATTTATCATTTTATTCGCTCCTCTAGAAGGGTTGTTGTTACCAAACAATATTAAATATTAATCATGGCACTGGACTAAATGGTCTTTGTATTATCTCAAAGAGCGAATAAATAAAAGAATAATGTTGAAATATACAAAACAATAACCTTTGTTCAGTACCTAAAAAAAAGTATAATATTTCATAAAAATAATGATAAATAGTTTTAAATAAAACCAAAAAACTCACCATGCAAATATGTGTTGTTAAAAAGTTTCCACATCTGGACCGACCTATGAAAACAAAATACATAAATGGTTACTAACGAACTTTGCTAATTACCCTTTAAAACTTTTTAAGGAGAGAATTCGACAAAAATAGCATCCATATCCAATTATCGAGAAACAAATTCTAAATTTAAAAGGATTTATTTAAATCTAAATTCACACAAAGCTACAATGTTATGTGAATAACTTGTTGTGGTGAATCAATCAGCATAAAAAACCAAAAATTATGGCCCAAATACCAACTATAAAAAAATAATTTTACAAACAATTTCATGTTTGAAAACAAATTAACACCATCAGAGAAAAAACATAGAAAGCGAAATGGATCAAACCAAACATTTGAAATGAAATGAACAACTCATCTTAGATAATTCACTAAAAATGAGCTCACTATCACAATGAAAATCCGTAGATCTTTTCTCTAAGGCCTCAATCTTCCAAAATATCTCATTTTGAAGGAAAATTTCACGTTCAAATTCAATACAAATCAAAATATTGAACTTTTGATAATGATTGGAAAGATGCTATCTTTATACAAGGGGGTGGATACTTTTGCTAAAAACTAGAAAACATAACTAAATCAAGCCTTAACTACGCCAAAATGAACTAGGTTTGTTGAAATAAATGGTCTCCAAGTCTGTGGATCTCATCTATAAAGAATGTGTCATAAAATTGAAATTACTAAATATGATAAGCATGATAGCACTCCGTGTAATACAAGCTAAAGGAGCAACTTTCAGCTTTCAAGTTCAAATCACTCTTATTAGATATTACGCATAAAATCCACTGATCTCATGAACAAAACAATCGGTAAATAAATAAAATTTACCTCTTCTACATAATGGCATACTAGGGTTCCTCATGGATAGCATTTGACAAATTATCCTAACTCAAAATCCTCATAAGGTGTTTTTGACTTCAATTGATAGATAGAAGACAAAATTCCT
The DNA here is from genome assembly GCA_023375785.1 of Penium margaritaceum. Lineage (NCBI taxonomy): Eukaryota > Viridiplantae > Streptophyta > Zygnematophyceae > Desmidiales > Peniaceae > Penium > Penium margaritaceum. The sequence goes on from SZWC01008083.1 coordinate 73,205, forward strand.
TTTATGAACACGGTCATGGAAGGAAAATGAAAAGGAAAATTAATGCAAAATTTAATATCAATAACATTTTTTTTGCTTTCTTTTTCACCTTCCAACAAAAAAAGTTCCTTCCATGCCTCAAAAACTTTTATGAATTCCAATTGATAAGGTATTTCCATGTGCCTTACGACAGGGACTTATAGAGGATATCACCTTAAAAAACAAAAATGAAAAGGAAACTCCAGTTTATGACATGATCATGATATTGAGAATGTTAAAATGCGTGCATTTGGCAGTGTACATAAATTGACCCATCACAAAAATTATAAGAGATGTAATGCCTCCTCATGTCCTTTGAAGCCAAATAATTGTGGTTCAACCATCCCTTATTCTAGGGATAGTTAGATTGGGACTCTTAGGGATAACTGTTCCATTAGCAAATGGAAACTCAATTATTCAAAACTCCTCTTACATCATGGAAGCATTTCTATGAACACTAAAGGAGTCTAACTTCTTCTAGCCATGTTGGAAGTCACGGTTAAGTCTTTTTTATACTTGATAAAAATACATCCACACAGCACGAAAAAAATCTGATGTACATTAGGGATGTGTTGTGTGACTAATGTCTCAAGTAATGACATTAAGAAAACATTTCCATAATCCTAGCGTAGGTTTTAAATTCTTAAAACCCTCATTATTTAGAATTTGATCAACAATTTCATTTTGTAAAGGACGCCTTTTGTCAACTTCCAACAACACACTTACATGGGCTAAAGTTGTAAAATGAAGATAGAAGAGACCTTGCTCATTGATACATTTATGTCCCATTTAGAGGCCTTATGTGGGATATTGAGATAATCACTCTTTCAACTTGCATAATGATACATAATTGTGTATTTAATAGTTCTTGTAAAGGTTGAAATTTACCACCTATAAATGTAGTTTAAAAAGTACAACACTAGAAGGGTAATCCATTATGTAATTATGTACAAACTTTTTAACACCTACACATTTATACTACTTTAGTGGTGACTTTGGCCATGCTCTTATGTACGGTATTTTTCATAGCTTTCACTAGATTTTAGTAGTAATACTTGATATATGCACATGTCAAATTGAACCTTGTATCCTCAAAAACAATCCGATAAGATCTTGTAAGTATGCCCCCATGTATGTGTCTCCTAGTTTAGTATTTTTAAGAAAAAGGGTGATTAGATTGAATATATTTTTACCCATCCTTTTACACTAATACCATGAGACGTGGATTGAATCCATGCCCTCTTGTAAAAAGCTACCATTTTTCCTAACCATGACATTTCAATTAGAGACAACACACATGTATAGCGGAATCATACACCAACAAAGCATTTTAAATTTCATAATAGTGATTCCACACAAAAGTAATTGTTGTCTAAAAAACACACAAATGAACATGTTTCTCATGCATGTTTGCTAAATTTCAGTTTTCAGTGAGTAAAGTAAATCAATACAAATAACATGTCTCTATAGGTATACATGGTAAAAATTACTCTTTACCACTAGTGTTCTTACCATCTACAACATATGGTTGAAAATGTGTCTTCTTGTAGCTTGAAATTTTAGAAGTAGAAATGTTATGTGTCACCCCACAGATTATAGCTCTTTATCATTACGTTGCTTGAAGATCCTCAATTAGAATGTATGGTACATATTGCGGTTGCATCAGTAATGTTATTCAATACTAAGGACCTGTGATTAACCACTACCCATTTTCTTATCAATCTACAAGGGAGTCATGTGTAATTTTTGCTTACTCTTATTGTGAAGAGGGCATTGATATAAGTATCGATATCAACAATTATATGATAGGTGTAGTGAGCACTCATTTTCAAAATGATGCTAAACATATTTCTCATAAGCCAAATTGTCGTTATTAGCTTTTCAAATCACACTTGTTAAAATGGTGCTGTCAGAATCCATGTTAGTTATGTGATTAACACTCTTCCTAACAGTGCCCTTACCACTTGTGCATATGAATGTTATGTTGTCTCTGTCGATAGTGAAGTCAAGACTCCTATAAATGATAATAAAGTCAACATATAGTTGACACTCATGACCTTGTTATTTTCAATTTTATTGTTGATTGGTTTGACCTTATGAAGGTAGCACGATTGGAAAATTGTTGGCTTTGTTCCAAACCCAAGAAGAAATTATGCGATGTATCCTCATTTGAAAATTTTCATCATCAAACAAGTGTTATAGAATTGGCATGTGTTTTCAACATTCACCCCATTTCACATCACTATATTGCAAGTAGTTGGTAGGAAGTGTCACTTGTACTGTCTATGACCAATATTTTGTCTTGATTTACATAAAAAACATCGTAAAAAACATCATCATCAAGATTTTTGGGATTGGATATGCTATATTACACATTATGAAATGTAAGGAAAAGGTATTTTGTTATTTTTGTATGATGAGACCTCTTGGGGTTGTCTCAAAATATCTCAAAACTTTTAATTACTTGAAAAGATATTAGCATTTGTGGTGCAAAGGTTTTACATATATTTTAGCTAGTAATTTGAGTGTCAAATTAATCACATGGAATGGTTTTTTCTTCAAAGAAACATCCAGTGGTACGCCATCAAGGATTCAATTTCTTAACTTTTTATTCATGAGAATTAATTATTTAAAACATTACATTGATCTTTAGCTCCTTATTGATTTTTACTGTTGTCATCACTAAGATCAACTACATAAATTATATTTTTCTTATTCTCTACCGAAGTTCAACAACTTAATTGATTTTCATGTATTCATAATTGACTCCGTACGGAGAAGACATCGCATGCTACATGCACATGAAAATACAAGTGGAAACTTGGCCACAACCTTTGACTGTTATTTTTTTGTTTGGTAGGATGGAAAGAAAAAAATACCTTATTGTCATCTTATAACCCTCTTTATCAAATCACAGGTAATGGTTGAGGGAGATAGTGAATCACGCTTCTTTCTCTTCTTGCTTTTTGGGGGTATGATTTTGAGAAATGGGGAGAAATGGCAAACGTTAAAATCAAAATCTCCCTAATCATGGATCATCAATGCATGTGAGAGCGGGAAAAAGAGGTTGAACACAATCTTTCAACCCCATGGTTGTCGATCCACATGAAAAATGGGGTGGAAGAAAGGACACCCTCTCACCTTCGTTTGGGGTTGTCAGTCCTTGTGAAGGGATGGATGGATAACTCCCTCTCTCCTCGTCCTTGGGTTGTTGACCCATGTGAAAGAGGGCAGAGAGAGATTGCCCTCTATCCAACCCCTTGGTCCATCAGCCCATGTGAGAGGAAAGGAAGGAGAGGAGACATTATCTCTCCTCCCACTTGAATCGTCAGACCACCAGGAAGGAGAAAAGAGTGGAAGTTGCTCCTCTCTTATCCATATTGCACCATCGGCCTATTCTCATAAGGAGAGTCAAAATGGCCCCCTTTCTCTCATTTAGGGTCCTTGACCCCTTCCAACATGGGACATCAAGGTGAAGAACCACCCTCATCTCGTGTTTCCCCTGTAGCCCCTTCAAAAAAGGGAGGGGGATGTTTCCACCCTCCTAACTTTTGGGTTGTTGCTTATCTTGAGCTACAAGAAAAGGCGGGAAGGGATTAAACTTCCATATGCTAGATAAATGATTGCAGAATTTTTTTTATGTTTCTTGTTGGGACTGTTAATCCTCAAGATTTAAAAACCTTGTCATTCAACCATTTTGGCCCTCTTTTATTCATATATCACCATGTCGAATGAGCTCTTGGCAGGTTTTAGAGAGAATCTCCAATAGGATCTCCTCAAGGAAAGCACTTCCTCACGCCACTACCATCTTTCTTAACGTTGAAAGTTAGATTTAAAAGTGAGCTTTTGCCCAAGCTAAGTTTTTTGCATTCTTTTCCTCTCAACTCAAAGAGCGGACCCTACATTTTGGGTCAAGTTTGATTACACAACTAAAACATTTCTCTCAAAAACAAATTATTATCTTCCTAGATTAGTGGAATGATCTCACAATCCTTTGATGCCAAAATAGAAGTTACAAATTTTTTTCTCATCAAAGCTGTTTAACAAGGCAACAGGAGGGCGAGGACCAAGGAGAGGAGATGGAGGAGAGTGGAAGATGAGCACGGAGTGGGTGGATGGAGAGCTAAGTGTCAGCTTGAGACCTAGCTCTTCTTGAGACTCAGATTGCTCTTGGATCTATAAGGGGGGATGCTAAGAGTTAGCCGCGAGGCTAATTTCGGCTTTCGGTGTTGTGAGGGGAGACGGGCTCTCGAGAGCTGTGATGGGGAGTGCTCTCAAGAGCTGAGAGGGGGATCAAGGCAAGGGGAGTTAGAGCGTGGCGAGGATCAAGAGTGGAAATTAGTGAGTTTTTTAGAAAGAATGAGCAAACAGAGTGAGATTGCCTGACCCTTATCGGGTCGCCTACTCTTGCGCGCGTGGTTCACCTCAAAGTGTGGTGAACCACACAAAATGCAAACACGTTACATGGGAAAACACTGGACACGGCGCAAGAATACCCAAATGAGACATACATCTCATAAGAAATATAACACGCATGACCCAACAGGGCGAGTGTAGATAGTAGGACTAAACTAGGCTCGCACAAATTGTTTGCTACTTTAACATGATAGCACAAGCGAGGGTGGATGCCCTGAGCAAAAATCTTGAAAACAACACCACAAGCCCCCAAAATACCACTATTAGCCACTAGTAGAAACATCAAGTGGAGCGCTTTTATGGACACCAGCAAGCCCGGAGCATGCGGCCACTGAGTTTGCGGCAAAGAATGTCGGTAGAGGCATCTGACTGATGCACAATGAGAAAAGAACTATTTAAAGAGGACTCAGCAAGTCATCCTTACAAGTGCACTCAATCAAGAGTGCCTTTCCAGAAGCACCTATCCGGAGCACCACACCAAAAGAACGCAACTGTGGCATCTCGCCATGAGAGCCCCTGTAGAAACTCACGGCCGAAGCATGCGGCTAGAAGCACAAGACCAAGAGCACCCATGCAAGAGCACCTGTGTACAAGCACACGTTTAGAAGCACAAAGCGTTGTCAGGAGCACCAAGCTAGGAGTACCCCAAGAAGCACCCCCCAAGGCGCACACCGCCAGAAGAGCTCCACCAAAAGTACCGCACCGGAAGAACCACACAAGAGTGCCCTACCAGAAGCGTGGGCAACATTACCAATGTGACCAGCTGAGGCCATCGGCCTGACAACGTGCGCCCCCAGGGAAGGCGTCACGACAAAGGATTCAGGGACTTTCACATGACCAACTATAGGCATACAGCAAACGAGGGGCAGGGGAGGGGAGAAGGGAACAAGGAGAACGACACGGAGGCATGGACATGGGTTAGGAGAGTGGGGCAAGCCGGCGACAAGGTAGGCTAGTGAGGACAACCTGCAAGAAGCAAAGTGGGAGGGGAGAAGAGATGCAAAGACCATGGAGAGAGTGATCAAGAAGATGACCATATAACAGTGGTAACATAAAATAGAGAGGGGCAATATAGGGAGATGGAGGAGTATCAGTCAGCTCAAGGAAGGGTGCAAAGACCAACTGCGGTGATGAAAAGGGTGAATGCGGGCAAGTGAACGGCCTTGGTGAGGTAGTCGGCCAACTAAAACTCTATAGAGATGAACCAAAGATAGACATTACTAACGACGATGACATCGCACACGTAGTGCGGCTCGACCTTGATGTGCTTTGTGTGGTGGTGAAACGCACCGACATTCCTAGCGATGTCCAGATCACTCTCATTGTCAGTGTAGTGGGGCACGAGCACCGTGGGGAGACGGAACATGCGAAGCAGGCTAAGGAGCCACACAGCCTTAGTGGTGGGGCTATCCAAGGCCATGCACTGTGCCTCCCCCATGCTATGAGCAATGCAACCCTACTTGCCACTATGATAGGAAACTGTTGCGGCACCGAGAGGGAAGACAAAACCACTACGACTCTGAGACTTTGCGTCGTGGAAGTTATTACTATTAGAGTAGCCCTCAAGAAGGGGCACAATTGACACAGTCGAAAAGGCGAGGCCAGTTTGGGTATATCCAATGCCACATCGTAGGACATACGCAAGGACACGAATGTATGTTGTGTGGGGCTTCCGAGCATATGGAGCAAAGCAATAACATTCACAACACAATCAAATTCCAAACGAGTGGTTCCAGCAAGATACGTGAGATCCCTGATGATGGACTAAAAGGTGAAGATGTTCTCAGACTCTCTTGAAGCGATGTTGTGGGTGACAAAGAGTGCAAACTAGGTGCCTACCGGCATGAGAGAGGATGCAGTTTGGAGGGGCTATGACAAGTTGATGATAGAGGAGAAGTGGTCGGCTAGAATGAGGACACAATGCTCGTGGTGGACAAGGTGAGAGCCATGAAGACGCTCAAACTACATTCCGAGAAACATAGTCCCGAGACCAAGGTTCTTCATATAGTACTTCGAAGAGAGGAGGCTCTTGGCCATGTCGATTGCACAGGATGGCGAGGTGATGAGGAGAACGTTGACATACACCAAATTGAAGGCGGGCATCATAGGCGTGCCCGTAAGGAAGAGGTAAGGATCGGACTTGATAAGAAGGAAGTCCTCATGGACAAGGTCGGAGGTGAGCTCCTCATTCCAACAACGGGGCATGTTGTGAAGACCGTACATTGCACAACAGATGCGGCACACCTTAGTGGAGCAATCAGAGAAGTCGAGAGGTTGAACTATGTAGAGCTCCTCATCTAGGCGTTCGTGAAGAAAAACGTTGTTCACATCCACTTGGTGAAGCTCCCACTCAAAGGAAGGGGCCACACGTGACTCATCGTGAAACAACCTCCTAAGGCATAGGTGTCACCAAAGTCAATTCCAAGGATTCGAGAACCCTTAAACAGTGAGGTGGGCCTTGTACTTGACAAGAGTGTCAGCAACGGTGAAATTTGTGCGGAGAACCCACTCGGCCTTGATCACTGTACGACCAAGAGGGAGGGCAATGAGCCCAAGGACGCCGTAGTGAGAGAGCGCAAGTAAGTCTACCAGACACGCCATACACCGGTCGGTGGTGTCGGGACAGGAAAGGGCGTCGGTAAACATGGCAAGGTTGGATTTGTTAGCGAGCGAGGGTGAAGAATCTGTAGGAGGGGTAGTAGTGACAACAAGACTGTAAGAAAAAGTCGTAAGATCACTGACGAGCTGGTGGTCTGTGTAGAAATCCAATGCATGGCAAAACTCAAGTTCAGACAAGTGACGACCCTGAGTGTGACCCAAGTGAACGGTGTACCCAAGGAGGGATGGGGTGCAAAGGATTGAGATGGGGAAGAGACAAGACACAAGACCAAGGCAGGGGGCGGGGCGGAAAGAGTGGTCAACGAGGCGAGGAGTGGGAAAGGGAGGGAGGGTGTGAGAACCATGAACACGGGAGAGGCTGGGCCAAAGGCAGTCATGGGCAGAATTGGATGGTACAAGGGAGAGACCATAGGAGACGGTGCAACGAGCGAGGGTGGAGCGAGGGAGGAGGGAGGGCATGGCGTGGGTGCGGGCAGTGAGTGGGAGGAGGGTGGAGGCTGAAGAAAGAGGGTCATAGTGGGAAGAGGGACGAGGGAGCCTAAGGGGAGTGACGTAAGAGGATGAAGCGTAGGGGGACTCATAAGAGGAGGGGGCGGGGGTGGGGGAAGGAAAGGGATGACAAGACAAGCACGAGTGTGAGTAGTGCGTGAGTGGGCGCAAGAGTAGACAAGAGAAGGAGGAGGGGGAGTGGCCAACATAGGGTAAGAGGGAAGGAGAGGGAAGGAGGGGGGAGGGGCAGGAGGAGAAGGATTGGGGGGAGGGGGGAGAGGAAGTATGGTGGGCAACGAAAGCAGCAGGAGGAGGCGCGGAAAGAACTGGGGGTCAAGCCTAAGTAGCATGATTGTGCATCGAAGAAGAAAGTTGAACAAAAGCATTAGGCAGTTGTAACTGGGCATGGATGGGCAAGCAAGGGGAGGTGGGAGGAGTAGGGAGTGTCATAGGGAGGGAAAGGAATTTTGAGAGATTGGGAATTGGGTGAGGGTCTCACGGGCAATGACGCAAAGGAGGGGAGATAAGTGTGTGGGACGAGGGAATGGCAGAGCTGGAAGGGACGATGTACGGGGTGAAAGGAGGGCGTGAGGAATGAGGCCATTAAGAGAATCACTCGGGCAAGGGGGAGGTGAAGCATTGTCCTCGACAACGTCCTCAATGGAGAGGAGGATAGAGTTAGAGCAATGAGCAGGGATGGGAGCACGGAGGGAGCCAAGTGGCTGAGCAGCGGTCAGGGCAAGCGGAACAGGTTGGGGTCGAGGTGGAAAACCGGGGGAAAGGAGGGAGGGAACCAACAATTGTAAGAGGGCAAGAAGGGGGCAAATGTCTGGTAGACCGCCACGATGATGTGACGGAGGTAAGGGGAGAGGGGAGGACACAAGAGGAATGTATGGGGGAGGATTCGAGGGCACTAATGCAGACTCATGAGGGACATGGAGCATAGAGGACAAGGACAAAGACGGGAATGCAGGGGGCATGACGGTACAAGGAAGAAAAACCGAGAAGACAAATGAGATACCGGCGATGGTAGAGGCACAGGTTGCATAGTGTCTGAAATTGGCACGAATAACCATAACTCGCATATGAAAGGCAAGGGGCGCATGATCCGGATGAGTGAGAGGAAGGGTTGGAGTGGGATCATAGTGCTCCTAAAGACCATGCATATGTGCCCAGTAGACAAAGCGATGGGACCAATTGCTAAGGGTGTGCTTGCAAACATGGCTAGGGTAGTGGTGAGAGGCATCTGGGTGATGGAAGCGGAAAAATGGAGCCTGACGAGCTAAGCAACTGAGAGCATCATGGCATCAAGGCGAGCCTCGGTGTAGGCAAGGTCTGCGTGACGATTACCACACACAATTCCGCCTGTAGGAAGAGCCCCACCAGTGGGGATCGGACCACCACTGCTGCCACCACGAAACTTTGTAGCAACAATCCCGTCGGCTGCAACACCTCCAACAGTAACGACACCTTCGGTGGTAGTGGCACATCAGGCGGTAGCAACACCTCAAGTGGTAGCAACAAATCTAGGAGGACCGCCGATAGTAGCAGCACCACTGGCTAAAGCAAGGCCACCACCGATACCGATAGGGATTACATCACCGACGATGCCATAGGTAGCAGCAATGTCACAAGCTTTGCCTAAAGTACCAACAGTACCTGCAGTAATAACAAGAATAAGGAGGGCGCTGTCATTAGGAAATTTAATGCCACTAATAGTGACATCGCCACTGACTCCAATAGCACCGCGGGTGACATTGGCAAAGAGGGGTGGGGCAACAGGACCACCAAGGGGAACCTAGATGAGGGAGTGGTCGAGAACCAGACAGGCCGCAAGGGCATTAAGAATGGCCATGGAGAGGAGAGAATGGGTATCGTGAGAAGGAGCAGGGTGCAAGCGCAGGGACGGAGGGGGAGGAGCACGGAATGAAGCGAGGGCGGAAATGACAGTGGAAACCATAACGGTCTGAGGCAAAAGAACGAATGGCACATCTTCAAGACCTTAGTCACTAGAATTAGGAGGAATAGCTACAGGAGATGAAGTGTCAATAATATGTGCCTCTAAGTGGGTGGCCTTGGAAATAGCCGCAACATCAAAGGAACCGGCTAGACACATCTGAGGCATGGCGCTACACAAGGTAAAGGATAGAGTAAGAGAAGTGAGGAAATTTAGGGTAAACGAGGTCCGAACCATCGGAGGGGGTGAGAGAGGAAGCATTGTATGGAGTGTGTGTTTTTAAAGGGGTTTTGTTAGGAAGAGGAGGAAGAAAGAAGAAATCGTAAGAATGGCAAGAGTTCGTGTTTACCGACTTGCAAAATTGAAGCACCAAGCACTCGACAAGGAGGGAAAAGGGAGCAGTGAAACATGGGACAAAAGTGAGAAGTAATAAGGTAGAGAAGAAAGAGGAACAAGGCATGAAAAATAATAGTAGGCGAGGAAAGAGGCGTCAACGGAGGCACCAGATGATGATAAACACAAAAGAAGGGGGCAGAATAAAGAGAAAATGAGAGGGAAGGAAATAGAGTGGCACAAGGCAAGAGAGGGAGGGAGGGACAAGCAAGAGGAAAGAATGAAGGGACATAGGGGGAGAGTGAGGAATAAGGCAAGAAAACAAGGGAGTAGAGAGAGGGAACAGGAGCAGAAAGAGGCAAGGAGGAGAAGAGAGAGAGTGGAGGGTGTAGAATGAGGCGAGGGAAAGAGAGAGAGAGAAGAAAGAGAGATGGAGAGAGAGAGATATAGAGAGAGGGAAGCGGGGAAGGCAGAAAGAGGAGAGGGAGGGAGAATAATGCAATAGCAAGGAGAGAGAAGGGGAGAGGAGGACAAACAAAGAGAAAAATTCAATGAGGAGAGAAAAAGGGAGGGGAGAGGGAAGGAAGCATACGAGGAGAGGAAAGAGGAAGGAGAGAACAAAAGGGAGGGTTCCACATGGAGTGAAAGGTAATGGAGGAGAGGAGGGGGGCCAAGAGATAGAGGAATGGGGGTGAAAAGGGAGGAAGAGAGAAAAAAGGAGAGAGAGAGAAAGAGAGAGGGAAAGAGAGTGGGAGAGAAACAAGAGCGTGGGCAAGGAGAGACCTTGGAGAGAAGGTGGGGAGAGAGGGGAGAGGTGCAAAGCCCAAATGAGGGGAGGCAGGGAGAGTTGATGTAGGAGAGGAGAGAAAAATAGAGAGGAAGAAGAGATGATGGATCATACGAAGGAGAATTGATCAGGGGAGAGATGGTGGAGAATGATCAAAGGAGAGAAGAAGGGGAGATAGAACAGATAAGGAATGAAGGAAGCGGGAAAAGGAGGGACGGAGAGGAAAGGGAGCAAGGGAGGAGAGGAAGAAGGGATGGAAAGGGATAGACAGAGGTGGGGGGAGGAAGTGGGAGGAATGAGAAGAAGAAGGGGGAAGCAGTGTGGAAAGGGATGCAGAAGGATTAGAGGAAGTGAATGAGAGGGAGGGAGATTAGAGGCGTGGGAAGGGAAAGGGAGAGTGAAGAGGATGAGAAGGTAGGAGGAGAGGAGTAAAAGAGGAAGGGAGAAGGGGGAAGGTGGTGAGAGAGGGAGGGAGGTGAGGGTGATGAGAGATGGAGAAAAAAGACAAAGTAGGAGCAAAGAGAAAGAGAGGAGGGATATAAGATGAGAGACACAGGGGAGGAAAAGAGAACAGGTGGGAAGGCAAGAAGGAAGACAACGAACAAAGAGACGAAGCGTGAAAATACAAGCCAATACATAAAGGTAGAGAAGGGCACGCACATGCACACATAAGAAACAGGCACTTGTCAAGCACCATGCACAAGGCGCAAAGAGAGCGAAAACAACAACAAAAATGGAGGCAACAAACAAAAAACAACGAAAAGGTGAGGGGACAACCGAAGGTGAGTGGAGGAAGAGGAAGAGTGCAAGGGGGAAAGAAAGAAACGAAGAGAATTAAGGGTGCACACAAAGAGAGTACATGTACACGAGCCACACAGAAAGCGTAGATGAGGCGTAGAGACCGGAGAGACGGGCGAGAAGGGCAAAGGAGGGTACAAAGGAGAATGAGGAACAAGATGAAGTAGAAGAAAAAGAGGCTAGAGAAGAGGAAGGAAGAAAGAAAGAGAAGAGGCAAGGACAACTATAATAAGAGCGGATGTTTGAGAAAAGGAACAAGCTCACCAATGCGTGGAGATGTAGTCAGGAGGGGGGAAGGCACAAGCCCACACAAAGAAGGCCACGAGCACACAAGGGAGCAAGAGATGAAGGAGCAAGAAAAGCAGGAGGGGAAAAGAAGAAGCCAGGGAAGGCAATGAGAGCAGAAAAATGAGAGAGATCATAGAAGAGAGGGAGCATAGGTCAAACATAACAAATCCAAAGTAGAAAGGAGAGGGAGAAGAAAGAGAAGAAGAAGGGATAGGTAGAGAGGAAGAAGGGAAGAAGGAAAAAAGGGAAGAGAGAGGGGAATTGACAGGTAGGAGTGGAGATAAAGCAAGGGAGGGAGAGGTAGACGAAGATGAGGAGGAGGGAGGTTGGGGGGGAGAGAAAAAAGGAGTGAATAAGGTAGAGAGAGAGAGAGAGGGAAGAGAGATAGAAGAAAGATGGGGAAGAGAGAGGGTAGGATGTGGAAGTGTAACGGAGTAAGGGAGTTGTAGAGAGAAAGAGTGAGAGAGAGAGAGAGAGAGAAATAAGAGAGAAAGAGAGAGAGAAGGAAAGAGAGAGAGAGGGAGATATAGAGAGAGGAAGAGAGATAGGGATTGAGAGATCGAGTGAGTGAGGGAGAGAGAAAGAGGACGAGGTTGGGGTGAGAGGAGTAGAGAGAAAGAGGAGGGAGGGACGGGATGAGAGGGACAGAGATAGAGGGTTGGAGGAAGATAGGAAAAAGGGACTCTGTAGGGAGACAAAAATAGTGAGAGGGGATGAGGATAGGGGGGAAGGGTGAGCTAAGAAAGAGGGGGAGATTCGATACCATTTATGTTTAATCAACCCTAAAACATACACACGTCATAAATTGTATGTACTAAATGCATGTATTTAGTAGTTTCATGTTACATTCATGGAAATTGTGACAACTTAATTTACAATGTCCGATCACACACGTACAAACATATTTGAATGCTTGAATACATGAAACTTCGTAGAAGTTTTTTCAAAAAACACATTAAAATCCATGGTTAATTGGTTTACATATCCAATTACACTTTGTGATGAAAGACGTACATTTGTCCTTATACTTTAAATGTGTTAAGACTGTAAGGTGTGACATTGCCCATACCTTGACCCAAAACATGAAGGAACAAGAACCCTCTAAAAGTCACATTCAAGGGGTTTGGACTTTATTTCTTTTCTTGTCCGAGTTCCTACTAGGCTCCACGGTAATGAGGCCTACCAAGTTCCCTTCTATCGTTGAGGGGTCTCTGGACCATAAATTTAAACCATTGGAAAGAGAGGGGGGGGTGAGAGATAGCAAGGGGAGAGAGAGAGAGAGGGGGAGAGGGAGAGGGAGAAGAGAGAAAGGGAATAGGAGAGAGGGGAGAGAGAGAGAAAGAGTTGTGTGAGGGAGGGATATAGAGTGGGAGAAAATGAGATAGAGAAAGGAGAGGCACAGGGAGAATAAGACAAGGATAGAGGGAGGAGAAGAGAGAGAGAGAGGGGGAAGGGAGAAAAATGGGAAAAGGAGACGAAAGAGTGCAGTCAAGGCAGAGAGGACAAGGAAAGAAGAGAGGGGGGGTAGAGGGAGCAGATACACCAAAGAAATAAAAGAAGAAGAATAGATGTAGACCAGAGGGAGAGGGGAAGAGAGGGAAAGAGGGAGAGGGGAGTGTGAAGAGATGGAAAGGGGTAGAGAGAGCAAAGGAAGTAGAGATCATACGAAAAGGGAGCAGAGACAGAGAGAGAAAGTGAGTGAGAGAAAGATAGGAAAGTGGGAGAGCAAAGGGGAAGAGAAAAGAGAGAGAGGGAGAGAGAGAGGGAGATGGAGAGAGAAAGTAGACTGGAAAAGGGAAGGAGTAGGGAGAGGAGAGATTAGAGAGAGCATGGAGAGGATAGAGTGCAGAGAGAATAAGGAGAGGAGAGAGAGAGAGAGAGAGAGAGAAGTAGGGAATAGAGAGTGGAAAATGACTAGAGTAGTTAGAGGAGGGAGAGAGAGTTAAGACAGGGTAGAAAAAGAGTAGTGAGGGATTATATAGAGAGAGAGCTTAGAGAGAAGACATGGCAAAGTGACATTACACAGGGAGAGCAAATAGAGAGTACAACAAGAGGTGAGAGAGAGAGAAAAAAGAGAAAGGGGAGTAGGGAGAGTATAGAAAGCAAAGAGATTAGAGTGAGTGTGGAGGGAGGGAGCACGGAAAGCAGGGTGAGAAGAGAGAGTAGAAAGAGGACGAAAAGGAGAGCGGGAGAGGAGGGCGTTGAGAGAGCTTAAAGAGCACGAACAGCAGAGAGAGTAGTGAGAGGAGGGAGGGAGAGAGAGAGAGAGAGAGATAAAGAGAGAGATAGAGAGAGATCGAGAGATAGAGAGAGAGAGAGAGAGAGAGGAAAGAGAGACGACAAGGCAGAGAGAGAGGAGAGAGGGAGAGAAAAGAGAAGAGGCAGAGAAGGCAGATAAGGCATATAGATAGAGAGAAGAGAGGAAGAGGAAAGTGAGGGAGTAGAGGGAGGTTAGAGATTGAGAAGGGAGAGGTGTGTGAGAGAGAGAGAGAGAGATTTGATAGAAAGGGGGAGTAAGGAGATCAGAGAAAGAAGAGTAGAGATGAGGTGGAGGGTGAGAGTAGGGAGATTAGGGAGAGCATAGCAAGTAGAGAGATGAGGGAGAGGAGAGAGAGAGAGATAGGGAGAAAGAGAGATAGAGGGATTAAAGAGAGTAGAGACAGGATGAAGAGAAGAAAGTGAAGAGAAAGTAGTGAGAGAATCGAAGGAGACTGAGAGAGATATATATACAGATAGAGAGATAGGGGAGAGAGTGAGTATGAGAGATACAGAGAGAAAGAGAGTAGGAGTACAGAGAGAAGAGAGAGAGAGAGATAGAGAGAGATCAGAGAGATCAGAGAGAGTAGAGAGAGCAAAGAGAGCAAGAGTGAGGAGAGGGAGAGAGGGAGAAAAGAGAGAGATCAAGGGAGTGGGGGCAGCACGAGAGGGGTGAGAGGAGAGGAGAGAGAGAACAAAGTGAGAAGAGAGAATTAGAGAGAGATAGAAAGAGATAAGAGAAAAAGAGCAAGGAGAGATAAAGAGAGAAAAGAGAGATAGGGAGAGGGAGAGAGGGAGAAAAATGAAACCCCAAAAAGATCCGGCAAGGGGGGTCCTTGAATGCAAGAAGAGTGCTGGAAAGGGGTCGCAAAGGCCGACAGGTCGCTCAGGGGCAAACGACCCCGGGTGGAACTATTCCAACAAGAAGAAAAAGGCACAGTGGCGGGTCACTGAAAGGCCACATGGATTAGGAGGGATCGGGGGCCTAGGGTCGAGAGTCTAGGGTCCATAGGCTGAACCTACAGCCAAGATTCTAGGAATTAGGGCCTTATGCCTATAGTCTATAACCTATGAACTAGAGCCTCGAGCCTAAGAACCAAGAGCAAAGGGTTGAGCTCTAGGGTGGAGGGTCGGGCCAAAGGTCCGAGCTAGATTGCCGAGGGACGGGAGGAGAGCCAAGGACCAACAACATAGATAGAGAAGCCAAGTGGGGGACCAATGGAGACCAAGCTAGAGCTAGGGAAGGAGGGAGGGAGGGAACAAGCCTGTAATACACAAATAGAACAAACAAGGCATTAGGAGAGAGTGAAGGAGTAGAGAAAGAAAAAAAAGAGGACGAGGCAAAGCGCAGCAAGAACAAGAAAGGGTAGAGTGGGGGTGGGGGAACGACAAGGAAGCCCTAAAAGGGGCAGACCTGGCGGGGAGAGGAGGATAGCCAAAACAGGTCGAGGCCTCCTCATCGACAGAGGGTGCCTTAGACAATGGACTACACCTGCAACGACGATGGCAGCAGTTGAAACTGTAGTGGTGACTACGAGAGAAACAATGACGGTTGGTAACGACAACCGTAGACAATGATAGTGGAAGTGGACAATGGAAGTAGAAGCGGTGATAGTTGAGACCACAAACCCGTTCAATAGGTTGATGCCATGTTGAAGAAGGCACCCAGAGGAGAAGGGACGATGAGAGGAGATGGAGGAGAGTGGAGGATGAGCATGGAGCGGATGGATTGAGAGCTAAGTGTTAGCTTGAAACTTGATTTGTGCCTAGTGCTGGGTGGCTATTGGCCCTTTGTTGATATGCCTGGAGTTAGTCGTATGGGTGACTCCAGCTCCCAGTGTTGTGAGGAGAGACACACCCTCAAGATCTGTGAGGGGGGAGTGCTTTCGAGAGTTGAGAGGGGGATCATGGCAAGGGGAGTTAGAGCGTGGCGAGGATCAAGAGAAGAAATTGGCAAGTTTGTTAGAATGAATGAGCAAACGGAGTGAGAATGTCCAACCCCTATCAGGTCGCCCGCTCTCGCGTGCGTGGTTGGCCACAAATTGTGGCAAACCATGTAGAATGCCCACAAATTACACTTGCAAACGCCGAACGCAGCTCAAGAACACCCCCATAATGAGACGTATGTCTCATGAAAAATGTAACACGCATGAAACAAAAGAGAAAATGTAGAGAATAGGAATAAACTAGGCTTGATAACATAAGTAGCAACAAGTTTTTGCTACTTTAAAACAACAATGGCTCTGGTGGTTATGTAATATTATTATTCCATTTTGAGTTGAATTGTGAGGCCAAAAGAAAATCCGTAAAAGAGTCTCATCGAAAGAAATTTTACAAATGGTGAACTTACGCATATTGCAAGAAACCTGGACGTGGTCATTATGGGGAGTTTTTGTAAATAAGAATTCTAAACCAATATGGAAAACACGACCTAAGTGGTGATTAAAGGGTGGTGGAGGAGTCATATGGCTCAATTTGGCACTCATCTGACCTTGATTCCACACAACAAACATTTGCGGCACTTGAATAAAGGCAAAATCTAGCCAATATGTTTATGTTGATTTTTGCTTCTCAAAATATGATATCAAAGTTTCATAAGTGTGAAAATAGTTTTTCTATGAAGCACACTTTTCAAAAAATAATAAAAGGTTGTAGAATTTATCTTAATAATTATATCTTCATGTGTTTTACAAACCAATTTATGATTAGACCAATTTTTTATTACTCAAAAAGTAGCTTAAATAATTATAATGGTTTGTTTTAAATTTTTCTATTGATTAAAGTTTTTCGTATTTCATCATGTTTGGCTGTTAATCATTTGAAAAGAAGGTTATGTTTAAAAATTGGTTCATAAAAAATGTCTGCACATGTACTACTAAAAATCACTTCATGAATGTGGTCATGATAAATTTTTTTATTGGAAATGAAATTGAAATTTCAAAACGAAATATTGTTTTAATGGAACACTCTAGATATCATAATTAACTTCAAATTTTATTATAATAATGTGCCTTATTGTAGAATACTTTTATATTTTCAATATTAGGGAAGCATTTTGCAACCAACTTTAAAATCCCACATGATAAAAGCAATTTTCAAAGTTTTAGATTTTTAGGTAAATATGCACGTATGTAGAATCTTCTTATATGCATGATTCGTATACATAATCATATCATTTCTTCATATTTAGTATATTTGTATGATACATTCACATTTGCTTAACACATGGTTTCACTTTTATGCTACTTTGTGAATCCCTTTTATCCCTTTTGATTCGAGTTATGTTCTTTTACTAATTTCACTCAAGGAACTAAGTCAGTTTCGTACAGAAAGGATGACAATGTATTTATGGAATGTGTATACGATTAAGGATTGTCGTCTTTTTCATCTATGCTTATCAAAAGAGGTATGCATGCACATAGCAATGTAAACAAGAAAACTGAAAGATCCATATTTTATAATTCAATTATTTGTAGGCTATTGAAAATGAATGTTTACACCAGAACTATAATCTATTACTTTTTTCGAATATTATTGTTTTGATCCAAATTCTTATTTTTTAGAAGGCGATATAGTAGAGCCTTGCGCAGAGGGGATGTTCAAGTTCTTAGAAAACTATGACATAACTTCTGGATTCCACAAGAAAATAGGGCATCCTATTTTTCTTTTTTCCTCAAAGTATTCTTTGTATGATTTTATGAGACCTCGTGGTGGGGGATGAAGTATATGATCATAATCATGGAAATCTGTTTACTCTAGAGGAATCATGGAATGTTCTAAGTATTTTAAAATTGATAACCTTCGTTAAATGCCTCCTAAGAGATATTATTTTGTCTTTCTTATTCATTTAGATGACTGGTATTTCTTTGGAAGGTGGGTTCCTCTGGGAAACCCGTCTCTTTGTAAAAGTCTAGCTTCATTCTAACCCAATTTGTCTTCCCCTATCAAAGTTGTGGTTGAAAGATAATTCTGTAGTTTTATTTGATATCTTGTCGATCATCACATTTGCATACTTGCATTTTTCTATGTTTTGATATTAGAATACAATTGTGTTGGATCTTCAAGCAGGCCTGATCGCTTTCTTTGCCAAAAAAAATTGCACTTGTGAAATCAGTATAGTTCATTGGTCGTAGTGTTTTATATGATAATTGCGATCGCTTTTGCACCTGTTTATGGGCATTTTCCAGCAGCGATTACGCAACGGACCTTTGCACAGTGCCGGTTATTTCATCAAACCAGGCTCGGGAGCTCGTTTTCCCACCTGGAAGAAGCGCGCGCAGATTATACTGGAAGCTATCCGGGAGGTTTCGAACGATGCGTTTGGCATGTGCTATCTTAACTGGAAATCACAGCAATAAATGAATCATCTCCATAAGCACCCAAGATCAGGCAGACCTCACGGCGGGGGTTGACGCAGGTGGATTCCATAAGGCGCGCCTCGCCTCAGCACCGCTGGCTTGGAGGGAACACACGCCTGGAGTCCACCGCCCTGGGGATGGGAGCGACAACCGAGTCGCGTAATGTAGCTAGCCGGTGGCGACTGTCATGTGAACGGCACAAGAGGCCTCTCCAGCAATGCATGTGCTGCATCGACCGTTCTCCCGGATTCGGGCCGGATAACGTTGCCGGCAAACTAGTGCACCACCATCCCTGGGCCCGAAAAGCTACATCATCTACCAACAAAAATCTACATGACCTCACTGGCATTGACTACAAGCTACCTCATCATTCTTTCCCAGACTTTCCATTATCATCAAATCGCATTTGATAAAGCAAACCTCCTCGTCAAATTCAAGGGATTTACATTTTCTGATGGGTCGGGCTCCTCCTATGCCCTGCAATAGTGAGGCCTGTGAGGTTTCCTTTCAAAAGATGCAGAGTTGAGTCTCCAAAACTTATTACTATGCGCACAAAATGTTTTCATTGGAGATGAAAGTGACCATACATTCAATAACAATATTGAAATTCAATGCTAGATAAGCTACATTCTCAAGGCGGCTATGGCATTGCATAAATGTTCCTTAGTGTTACTCTCTTCTTTTAGGGGGGGTTAAAAGGCTATTGTATTCTCCTTGGCATGTCTTTGAAAGTATTTCCAAAAATATTTTTCAAATCATCCATAATGGCTAAAAACACTATTATTATTCACTTTTTGCCATTTTCACATCATAATCTGGTCATATAAATGTCTCATCTCCCTGAGTCAAAGGATAAAGCTAAGAAGTGACAAATATTTTAGTAGAAGTTACATGAATGAAGAATTCATGGATAAACTAAACCTTGATTTGAAAAATATCGGTAAAAAACAAAATGGGGCTCGTGAAATAATAATTCAACCAAATTATATCCACTCATTCACTTAATTAGCACAATACTTTTCACCACCACATCTAATGATAAAAGTATGTTCATCCAAAATGAATATTATAAAATATTCTGAAACAAGAGATAATCATTTTATGAACAAATAATCACGGCCTAATTCCGCTATACCCACTATTTGGGCCTCCAAATTTTCTCCTAGCCATACCTCGCACATTTTGGACACGATACTCACTTGACATAAAAGATACATCCTGTACCCACATTTCTCGAAGCGCCTAAGATCATGCATGCCACACCCACTATTAGAAACAAATTCATGCTACACTGGTTCCATACAAATTAGTTCAACGACTATGGGTATTCAAAGTATGATATTTTACATTTCGCTGGTTTCATGTGATAGTTATTTTCATCTTATGTTCATTTTCCCTTTATGTGAAGAAATTTACAACAGTTCTAGTTTTACAGACAAGTGGTCACGTTTTTTACATAAAACACAGTGGGTGTCATTTTTGTGTACTTAAGAATATTTTTTTCCTCGTCAGTCATTCGCAACTGGTCTCTCATATACATCACACTCACACGGTTGTGGATGTCCACGGTCGCGTTATGTGCTCATTCGTGATGCAAACAAGAAAAAAAAGCCCTCGTGTAAGCCTATCGGCACTAGGCCTACTGACCCGTTCGAGGACTATTTCGCTCGTTCGTTACGTGAACGATAGAAATAGTCCAATTCAATTTAATGTGTTCACTACGATGTTAAAAACCAAAAGGTTGGATGAGATATTGATTTTGAGAAATCCGTCCCACATCCCGAAAAAAAAATTCGACATTGACTCCACGTCTATATTTCCATCGTGAATACATACGTCGAGTCGACGTTCACTTCATTTGTTTTTTGGGCATATTGCCCATATCAACGTCTTCAACATTAGAAGAGAACCAAAAAAGGGCGAGCTATCGATCGGACCTTGCCCGGTCGACAACTCGATATTCCTCATTGGCATTTGCCGATGAGGGCTAGTGGAAGAGGGAGTCGACGAGCTGCTTTTCTACTCCTAGCCAGCTCATCGGAGTCCCATTGTCGGTATTGAGGGGTCGTCCAGCTCGATACCGATACCGGTACCGAAATTGGTTTCCTTTGGTTCAAGGAATCTTAAGCATAGCTAAAGTCATAAAAAAACAAAGAGAGAGAGAGAGAGAGAGAGAGAGAGAGAGAGAGAGAGAGAGATTTGGGGGGGAGAGTTTGAAAGAGGGAGAATAATTGTGAGCATATAGATTGTGATCATCTCGACATATGCTTCTCAATACAAGGAAAGGTATTAGCATATGGGGCCTTTTCTTTGTTTGAGTTGGTGTCTAAGGTTTTCTTTTCATGTTGTCGGGCGTACATTGTTAGAGTGTCATAGTGCGTATGCGGAGAAATACTTGTTCCCCATACGATTTTTAGCTTGGTGGAGATCTGGAGTATTAGTTTTTAACAATGGCCCTCAAAAGTATTTTCTGTATTTCGTGGACGAAATAGGTATTTTTCTGTCAAAGTGGCCGTCCTATTCTATTTCTACAAAAAATGGGGGAGGTGTGCATTAGTTGCGACAACAATGGGTATACGGCAAGTGTACCCCGATACTTTTCCTATAATTTTACCTCTAAATAGATAATTTAGCTTCATTTAAAAGTTTCTCTGTGTAGTGAGGGTAAGCCACATCCTTCATGGAATGCAATTCTTCATGGTTGCGTACATATATGAATACTATCACATGAGGAAGAATAATTTGAATAAAATATTCCATAAGTAGAGTAGTGTTTTTACTTAAGAGTGTGTACCATTAGGTTCCTTAGCCTTAAAGACTATAGAACGTAGAAGAAAGAAGACATTCATCTACTATCTTCATTTTTTTGTTTTGATAGCCATCATCAAGTTTTTGAGACTTCATAACAAAAATGTGGCTATAATAAAGGAAGGGCAACGAAGCATGGTAGGGATATGAACTTTAGATAAATATGTTTTAATAAAATACTTTACAAATATGAAAATTATTATGTCAAAGGTGAAAAAACCCTTCAAGATATATCACACAAATTTCATGATATCTTGAAATGCATTAAATCATCTAATGTATCCATAAACTCAAAGTTTTGTTGAAAAGGCGAGTTAATCATGAATTTAATGTTGAAATCGTATGATAACTTCAGTTATGAATATTTTTGATAAAAATAATTGTTTTTACAATTATTTACATACATAATATCATATTTATTCATAAATGAAATTTATTTTTTAAAATTTCATAAATCATTTCTAGGCATGTAGTGAGTCACATAATTTTTTAATTAATTAATCCTAGTTAATCTCATTATTTTATATAGAATGACCTACGTTTAATAAGAATAATGAGCTCTCCTCAACCTAAAATCTGAAATCAATGTCTAAATTAATTAAATATAATAATTATTATTATAACCTTCATAACATGTGGCGTGTATTTTAAGTTCGATGGAATCAACACTTATATTGTGTTCAATCCTTCCACAATTTTGCTTATCTTTTGTCGGCCTTCTGCCATTGACCATGGTCATAGCCATGCATTGTCACTTATTGTCACTTATTGTGAAAAAAGATAAAGGGTGATGATATCTTGTTCTTTGGTAACCGTTGCCGGAGAACGGCGAGTTGGTGTGAGATCATCGAAAATTTGGTCATGAGAATGAAATTACTGTCGATGGAGACATTCGATCCGCCAGTGTCCTCGTTCTGAAGCGGAATCAAGGAAAGCCCGTCACTAAAATCCGAACGAATGTCCGCATGGCTATCTGCGTCAAGGGCAACAGTACACACACGCTTCAACCCCTCCTTCAGCCGCGTTATTTGTCATCGTGGTCGATCTCGTGCTTGCTAGTCCGTCTTGCCTCCTGGATACCTTTTGCACCGCTGGCGTATGGACCTGATCGTTCCACTCGGCATTAACTGCGGCCGCGTAGATGGAACCAACCGATTAACAATGTGCCGATCAGGTGCGTGTGTACAGTAATTGGGTGAATATTGAAGAACGAGAAGAGGGCGAACTGCAAGCTTCTAAACTAAAACAAATGCAAATAAACTTTGAAACCACAAGTCATCCGAACGAATGATATCCCCAATTTCTTCGAGGTGAGAACAGGTGCGCCGTGGCAAAGAGCTTAAACCAGGAAATTTTCTAGAAAACTTCCTAAAACTTTTGTCAAGAAATGAAGGAATGCGATGATTCAATGCTTTTTAGGTAAGAAATTTGCAAATTATTTGGTTTCCGTTTATCAGTTAGTAGAGACAGGCAAAACATTGGTAGAAGAAAAAAACAATCGACACCAACTCAATTGTAGCGCAAAAGAGAATCTTGTCATTCCTCATTGATTGGACGGTCATATGAGATGAATTTATTCATCAATTAAAATAATTCCTAAAAAACTGTGAACGACAAGAAATTCCAAGAATAATTCTTTACAAAGGGAAATTTTATCTGCACCTACACCATTGTGTACATGACATGAATATTAACACCCATTCTCTCCTGGATTATTGTGTTTTCTTCTTCTTCCATGTCGCCCATGTCTTGAATTAAGGCCATAAATATGTATCCCATGCCTCAAAAATGGAAAAACAAATCTATTGAACTCTTTCTATATACCATACCAAGCACTCGGAGATGTGATTATGATGTAATATGGTTTTTATCTTTGAGTTGCAACTACATACCACTGTTAAATGGTGTTCAAGGCTCATCTACCCGTGAAACTTGTCCAAACTCATCAAGTGAAACGTCGAAGTAGACACTCAATTTCACGCTCTCTCCACAAGGTAGTTTTGCTTAAAGGAAGCATGCATTTTTCATCCTTTCTGGAGGGAAACCTAGTTTTTCTTGTCATTCAAGCCAATTTTGTCCTAACCATTGCTTAGCCATTGATGTGTCGTCATGACGTCACTAATGAACTTCAAACTTAAGGGATTATCCCTAAAAGTGGCTACCGTTCAACATATGTGCATGTTCAAAGCACATTAGAAGCTACATCCAAACCCAAATATTCAAAAGAAGAGATCCACAAATTGCCCACACGAACGTGAAAAGTTCCATAGCTTTCCACTCCCAAATGTACCCTTAGTCTCAAATAGGTTGGAAAAAACTACTTAAGCACATTAATTAGCTCCACCCACGATCTCACACGTTGACACACAAGCTAATAATACATTTTCTCACGTCAAGTCCAAATCTGAACTTGTACGTAGTGGCTACAAGAAGTGGCTCGACGACGGTCCTCACCTATGCATCTACTTGGATTTTGACCTTTAAGAACGCATAATAAGTTGTTTTATATGCCTACAATTTGTACGAAGAGGCATGGTGTGGAAATGTATAACCAACAATCACTTCAATAATTTGAAGTTGGTATGATGAAGGGAAGCAATCAATTCATATCCAAGTTTCAAAACAACATAAGCACAAAGAAGAAGTGAGGATTCAGGATGCAAATTCAAAGCACATTTATTGTTTTTATGATCATGACTCATTTTAAAAATTTCATTCAATGTTCGAGAAGGAAATCATCATTATGTCATCATCCTCATATCATCATGTACTTAGCCATAATAAAAATAACGCTCCATATCCTCATCCAGAAGAACATCACCATGGAGTTACTTGCTACCAATGGTAACATCACTTTCTCACGTTACCACCTCCACATAGTTCCTCATGAGCGCATGCCATGAAGTTATCGTTCATATCCACATTAATACCAAACTGGCCACTAAAAAGGAGGAGTTGAAGGTGGCAATACACAAGGCTGTGGCTATTTGGATTTTAATGAATGATATCAAGCCATCCTTGTGAGTCAACCAAAATAAATAAAAACAACCTTGTGTCCAACGTTGAGTCTCTTTCCATAAATTTCCAATTTTTTCCATGTTTTCTTATTTTATCGTTATCTTCTTTAACTCTTCAAATGCCATTAAAAACACAAGAGGTAATATCCGTGCAATTGACCACACTTAGACATCCTCAAGGTTAAAGGCGGTTGTCGTTGTCGCCCTCAATGAAAAGACTCAAATCATGGACATAAGTTTTACATACCAGACATACACTAGTTCCTAAAATTTCTAAGTGGGATTTTTTATTACACAAATAACCCATCGCATATCGAGGCCCCATGTTTTACACTGTTAAACGAGGGCAAGTCGACCAAAATATCTGGCCATCCGTCTATCCTTCTTGCACATTCTAACAACTTGGCCCACTTTTGAGAATCATGGATTGACTTTTCATGACCTTTCATTCGACCTCTTCACACATCGCTATTTCTCGTGATTAAAAAATATGCATCTAACATCTTCATCGTCGATATTCAAAGCACGTCGATTCCTCGACAAAGCTTCTTGGTCCAACCACTCTCAACAAAACTCCACACACATTGCTCAAAAATCGACCCGACGACCCTGAATATATCTCATTTATAAATCCATACCTATACATAGGTTCACTCATTTCGGCACTTTTCATTAAAGTACACTTATCGCTAATAAAAAAATTGCTTAAGGTTCCTACATTTTCAAATTGTGTTTTGCCCTGCAACTCATACATGTTCACCATCTGTGCTCTACTCAGCATAATACTTGGTATCAGAACGCAATGATGTTGGAGAAGCATCTGCCCACTTTACTCATCCAAAGGACTACCTCACACAATTCAACAATGCATCTCGCACGTCAAGACTTCATGAACTTTGTGACTAATACGTGAAGCGAGTGAGAGCACCCGACGACTAGTAGTGGGTCTTCGACAGTGACTTTGGCAGTCGCAAGGGCTCCTTGAGCCAATCCAGACACATATTCAACACTGGTAAACAAGCAACCCAAAAGGATAGCCTCATTATCTATAACATTAACGACAGGTGGCACCAAATAACGAGCGTGGATCATCAATGAAATGGCAAATGTATCTTTATGCTTGAGGGAATCAATAGCCATCCCCACCAATTCAACACCATGATGGATTCTCTTTTTAACAAAATTGCACAATAGGTGGTGCCTGTTGAGAACAATACCCGAAAATGAATGAACGAAAGATTTTTCCATCTCCCCCCAAACCCTTTGATCTTGGAAGTTCCAAAGGACCAATAGTTAGGATGTGGCTAACAAGCATGGAGGTGTACTTGTTCTTGCACTTCAAAATAAAGGAGTTGAAAGAAAATCAACCTCATGGCTATACTTCTACATCACACGCCATTGAGTTGATGGTCTCACCTAAATGCCATCCGAAGGCAGCAGGAGATCAGTGGGGCCTTATGGACGACCATCAGTACCCATCTGGTATCATCCATAGCAAGAATTCTACCCTTTGAGCAGATCAAACTGGCTTGGCAAGACGTTCTTATGCAACAAATAGATTGGAGAAAACTCTTGTGCATGATGCTCGCACGCTTGGTCCTTGATACGAACTCTCACACCTCCGTTAACATTCCGGCTAGGAAGAGTACGGATGGTTTTGTAAGATTATCATCACTTGTGCAGAAATAGCCCACAATCAATCATGCTTTCACTACAACGGCCTCAAACAGGACATTGAACAAGCGATCGTATTTTTGACATCTATTATGAATCACCGCGGATGATATCTGTCGTAGAAAGGATCAACAACTTTGACTACAATGCTTGGATCCATGAATCCTACGGTTGGCTGTCTCCCATTCGGAATACTTCAAAAGTAAGATGTGGACTTTTCGACCCCAATGAGTCGATATCGTCAATGAAAGAGATAAATGCACCTACTATTACTACAAAAACATTTGGCATATCGCTCTAAACTAGAAAAGCAAATTATAGACCAAAAAGGGGGGAAAGTCGTAGACAAGTGAGTCGGAAATGGGTAAGGGGCACGAGTGAAAGGTGTAACTTTTGTTCGAGAACAAAGCACTGTATACGACGTGGGGCATCTTCGTGGCTCAAACATCTCTAGAAAATGGAGGAAGTGGAAGTGCTAGCATTTGAGTCAACAGCCTCATTAGCCTCATGAGCCCCATCTATTATGAGCATGCACAAAGTTTATTATAGTTCCTAAGAAATTTTCAACTCTCATCTAAGTTTGTGCAATTGACTAACCCGATAAAATCCCGCAAACTTTATGACCACAATGCAACATCAACCACTACATCACATTGAAACCAAAAAACCAATCCACAGTTCCAAGAGCATATTGGAAGAGCAACCATCAGCTAACAAAGCAAAAAATGCAACTCAATGAGATGCTCGATGAGGGGTTCATCCACCCATCCACATCACCCTATGTTCCACCTGGACTATTCAATAAAACTAAAACTGGCAAGATGGAGATGTGCATGGAATACCATGTTTTCAACGATGGAACAATGAAGAGTTGCCATCGTCTCCCTTTGACAGCAAACCTTTTGACAAACTTTAAGGATATGAAATCTTCACAATAATCAACCTACATAGTGGTTATCACTAGATATTTGTGGCAAACACACACATTGAAACGGCGGTGTTCCAAACATGATAAGAAAATTTAAAATTCACAGTCATGTTGTTTGGACTCACAAATGCCTAGGCAATTCTCATGGCAGCAATGAACATCATCTTCTGCCCGTACCTTTACATTTTTTTTGTGATATACCTCGACAACATTTGGGTGGAGTCTCATTTTTGGGGAGCATAGGGGACCTCTTTGGGAAATACTTAAAGATTTTACAAAGTGATAAATTCTTTAGAAAACACTCAAAGTGAGAATTCAGGCATTGTTTACATCATCTATGGAGAACGAATCCCCTTGGATAAAAAACGTGCGAGCAATCTGATTGGCCGACATCGACCAACGTTCGAGGAATAAAAATATTTCTTAACCTCTGAAATTACTTCTGGATTTTTTCACGGGACAACGCGCAAGTGTGAGCAACTCTTTACAATGTAACTAGAAAACAATGAGTAGCGTTGGAAAGATAAAAAAGAGAAAACATTCATGGATTCATGAAATATTCTTACCTTGGTGCCAACCCTAAGATTTTTCGATCAAATTATCAATCATATAATAGATACAGACATGTCCAACCAAGCCATAAGCATGGTTCTGCTATAAGATCACGGCAATGGAGAGCAACTGGTCGCATACATGTCGTGATATTTGCACGCATAAAAATTCAACAACCCAATACATGAGAAAGATATGCCCATGGTTGTACAGGCGTTTTAGATATGATGTTGTTATCTTAAATACCGTCAATGCTTTGTACACACCGACCATCATGCACTCCAATATGTGAAGACACACGCAAACCCCAGTCAAAGTCAAACCTGGTGGATGGATTCTCTTGAATCCTAGTTCAACTACGATATCAAGTAACGGTCGGACAAGACCAACCCAGCACATGGACGGAGCTATCAAACAAACATTACGGCTGAAGCACCAACACTTTAATGAAAATTAGATCCATATTTTAAGCAATTGTTTATACGTGGCTACGACCACCGCAAATGATAAAACAAAGCCAAGTATAGGCACGACGCAACATATTAGCGAAGATGATTCACTCGCTAGGTGGTCGTACCCCCAAACAACGAATGTTGCAACATGCTGCTCAAGGAGTGCCATTGCACTAGTGTTGGTGGACATCTTGGAGAAGACAATACACAAATGAAGCTAGCAAAAAAACTATTGTTGGGATAAAATAGAAGCGGACGTGGCCAACGTCTAAAAATCATGCGATATGTTTTAGTGAAAAAACCGACGTTGCACGTGACCACCCGGACTTTCTTATCGCTACCCATTCCGATATAACTGCGGATCAGCATCTCCATGGACTTCATAACATGATGACCTGTCACACCCAAGGCATCTCACGTAACCCTCGAATGTGTTGATACGGTCTCCAAAATTTTCCACCTCATCCTGACGACAACCACCGCCACCATCGAAGGCTAAGCACGATTGTTCATACACAACATCCTAGTACTACATGGTATGCAAAGAACCATCATGAGCGATAGATATGGTTGATTAAATTACTGATTTTGGTGCAAACTAATGACTCGCTAAGGCGGTTTGATCCAGCTTTGCACAATGTTCCACCTTCAAAATGTGAGTCAAATGAAGCGTACAAATCAGACGCTAAAATAACTTCTCCACACATTATGCGATGCACAAAAGACGAATTAAGCAGCCAAAGTACTAACTTTCGAACTTGCATATAACCAAATGACATCCATCTTATTAAGTAAAATTTTGTTCAAAGTGGTGTATAGAAAAATTTCCACCACACTAGTCGGACTTCACACCCAAAGGAACATTCCCATAGTGGAAATCCAATGTCGTGGTTTCTCCACCATCTATGATGAAACACGAAAGATGCTCATGAAGACAGTAGCGGTGGTGAAGTAAGTAACCAACCAAAATTGTAGTGGCAACGTGTTCATTACTTACGAATAAATTCTCCTTGGTTTGAAAGACCTCAAACTCCATTGAGCTGACTCTTTGAAACTCAAACCTTGATGGTTGGGATCGTTTGACATAGAGCGCATGCAAACCCTCGTGGATGCGTGTATCAAACTCTGTGACACATTAGAAGCTCATTAGCGGGCCAAACCATTACCAGAACCTTTGTGAGAACCTGTTCAACAAGGATGTGCATCCCCCTTCTCCTATACAAATGAAAGAATGCACATAATATATCGCCTATGATTTCCTCGACCATCTATAATGTGAGAAGACAACTGAATGTGTTATCAAGTGGAATGGTTATGATGTTACACAAAAGAGCAAGGCACCTTACTAAAACCTCCACAATGTTGATCATTTGATCAGCGGATATTATCGCCTTCACGGGTTACATTTGTAAGCGCCTTGGGATGTCGCGGCTAATAGGGGCAAATTGTTATCTATCCGTTGCACACCATTCCTTAAACATTTTTATTAAGAATTTCTATCATTACACAAATAACCCACCGCACGTCTAGACCATAATTTTGTCATCACTGGTTGAGTGTCATTCGACCAACTGCCCTCGCCCTCCAGCGATCTTTCTCACACATTCTGACAAATTGGACAACTTTCAAGAATCAACAAAATTGTAACGATCTTTTGGTTTATTTCTCAACATATCACCATCAATATTTATGTAGATCCATCTCGCATCTTTACCATCGATCTTCAAAGCTCCTCGGTTCCTTGGCAGGGCTTCTTCATCCAACCAATTATGAGAGGAGTCCGCATGCGTTGCACGCCAATTGATCCGATGACCATCACTACGTCTCAATTTTAACTCAACACTTACAATATGTACAATATGTTCGATCGCTTCGACATTTGTCATCAAAGAACACTTACATCTTATTACAAATGGCTCAATTTTCCCAAATTCTCATTCCGTGTGCTAGTTAGCAACTCATACTATTCACCATCCATGGTTTGTTTGGCATAACAATGGTGGCCAACACCATGTTGAATGATATGATGTGCAATAATTGGTGTTTGCAAGCAAGAAAAAGAGTTTCCAAATTAACAAAGCCATTACTTGTTATTTTTAATAATAGCACTAATTTTCCTTCAACAAATCAATCAATCATTTGTAAAAATCCAAGACCATGTATGAGCAGTTAATGCACATGCTTGACCTATGGAAGGACGAGATTGTGACAAAGAAAGGAACTTTTAAAGGAAAGAAAAGTACATCATTTCTCTTAATGTTTTGTGCCCTCTCATGACAGAAATGTTTAGCAATTTTCTCAAGGTTCATAATGGCAAAGTGGTGCTTCTTTTCATCCTCGACATATTCATATTTTAAGCATAGCCCATAGAGGTTTGATGACGTGGAAGCATCAATATATGCATTGCATGTGGAATAAGTGCGTATAGATTTAAATGAGAAATAAATGGAAAGGAGTGTTTTGACTTATAGAAAACGAGTGAAATATGGATCTAATGGGTCTTCGAATCATGTTTAAAGCTTAAGAACACCTAGAATCTAGTTACGTGTGCTTAACATGCATGAAATTGTATCCTTACGTTGATTATCACTTTTGAAAAGGTGTTATGAGGAGGCTATTGCGACTTTGTTGTAATTGTACCACAAAAATTGAACGAAATGTGGAAGATGTAGTGGTGGCTTCCTAGGATGCGTATTTGTAAAAATTCTTCTACATTAAACAATTATTGTGTTATTCCATGTAGTCATGTTCCTCAATGCCACGTTACTTAATGAGAGACAGAGTAATCCTTAAATGGATGAAATGAATCAGAGTTTTGAATTATTGTGGGGAAATTTGAAATGTTCAGTTTAAGACTTGCATGGTGGTTCTAAAGATACGATTGGTACACTACTTTAAAATATAGCTCACAATAAATCCATTATGTATTTTAATAAAGATTATGTTTAGAGTGATAGTCCATCCATGGGTTAAGAACATTTTTATCCCTTTCTGAAGACTATAAGTTTCCATTTTCTTACAATACATGAACTTTAGACATTAATTATGATGATTTATTCGAGGGTGTAAGTATTATTTTAATTTAAGCTTCTAAATTAACTTTAATTTATATATATATAAATTAACCAACATAAAAATTTATCTTTCTATTTCACGTTGTGAATGGTTCCACGAGACCTTCATTCTGAAAGCAGTTTCTATCCCTCGCATATTTGGGCATTCAAAGACTGGACGGCAAGATTACAAAGTAAACTCGGTGCAGTGGCTTTGCTACTTCTTATCACATCCGGGCATGGCACGATTTTCCAAGGCGATAGGATGATTGTTCTTTTCTCTTCCAGCTTGACTCTTGGCAGCTTTGAGTCAACTGCTGGCCACCTGACAAACCTTATTGACGAGGAGTATCCACCGCTTTACAGCTTGGCCATTATGCTTTCCACGGAAGCGAGGCCGAAAGTGCCCCAGTTGTCACCTAGCTGCCGTCGGTTGAGCCGTGTCCTAGCCTTCCGCCCATCTGATGCGGCTGGAAGACAGTGGCCACGGCCAAAGGGTGGGTGGGAATAGGAGTCCCGCCCGCACTTTTGCTGACATCAACATTAGAGCTTCGCGGACGTTTCGTCTTTCGAAAGTTGGTGAGACGGAGCACGCTCACCCATTTTCTTCACAGGAAAATATCCACATACCCCGCGTTTTTCGGGCAACATCACCAACCCCCCCGTAGTCCTCATTTTGAGTAAAGACAGCCCCGAATTCCCTTTTTTGGTCACCAGAAGCCCCGAATTCGATTCTCTGGTTACAAGAAGCCCCGTCTCCTCATGCGGGGTATATGGTGTCGGTACGAAATACCCCGCCACCCGGGGCATATTACGCCGACACCATGTACCCCGTGTAGCCATGGCCCAAAGCACTTACTGTTCAGGTTGTTGAAAGCTTCTTATGTCTTTCAAAATTGCAATCCGAATGCATCCTAGAGTTTAGGAAGGACCCCAAGTGGACGGTCCATTGTCCTTGTCCTGAACGTGCCCAGCCCACAGCCATTCCCCCCGTTGTCTTTTTTCGTGCATTCTTGTTTGTCGTTTTTATGAGCGCATGACCGCTTCCCCCCGTGACGACAACATGGGTTCATCGAGCCTGCATCGACGTGCGTTGCAGGGTCGCCTGTTAGCTGCCCCCCCCCCACCCCCCCCACCACTTGTTTTCGCGCGTCAACCCCTGGTGAACGAAAGCGATGAACATTCATCGCGACAGGTTGAAGCTCGACTCCCCACTCCCCCCCCCTAACGGACGCTGTGGTTGCGACTCTGTGTACGTTGACGCCTTCGCATCGTCGCTGTCGATCGGGGGGGGGGTGCCGACTGGCGGCTTCTCCGCCCTTGACGATCATGCTTCGCGGCCCCTCCCCCCCCCCCCCCCGATCTGGAGTGGCGCCAAGTGTCGCGCAGTTCACACGACGCCATGGCGCCCCTTCCCCCCTCCACCCCCTACATTGGGACTGTGCTTGACTGCCGAGCCCCCCCCTGACAAGGGCGATGCATCATAGCAAGTGCACAGGCCCCCCCCCCCCCCGGCGCGGATCTATCTGTCGCAGTCGACCCCTCCCTACCCAGGCCGCGGCATACTCCATGGCACCTGTTTTTGGGGTGGGTATGCTGTAACTCTCGCCACTGTGAACGTCTGCAACGTCCTCCTCGTCCTGCAACCCGACGCCATGGCCGCGCAACTGCGTGCGCACGCTCAGCACAACCTGCAACGCCCTGGACAAGGGCCTAGGTCCATGCTCAACGGCCAAGGCTTCCCTGCCAACCCGCCCCCTCACCAGGTCATCATCATTTCCAGCGACGAGGAGCCTCCGCGGCCTCCAACATCACCTGAGCGGCAGCCACCACAGCGCCTTAACCAGCGGCAGCGCATTCGCCCCCTCCATGAAGTTGCACCAGGTAAGTGCGACTACACAAGTGGCATGCACGACTTCGGTAGAGACATACGTCATTGTTGCGGTGCACTGCTGTTGGCTACTGGGCTGCTCACCTGCTTGCCTGCTTGGCTGGTACGCTGCTCAGCTGCTTGCCTGCTCGGCTGGTGGACTGCTCAGCCGCTTGCCTGCTTGCTTGGCTCTTGGGCTGCTTAGCTGCTTGCCTGCTTGGCTGGTGGCTTGCTCAGCTGCTTGCCTGCTTGGCTGGTGGGTTGCTCAGCTGCTTGCCTGCTTGCCTTGTGGGCTCCTCAGTTGCTTGCCTGCTCGGCTGCTTCCCTGCTCAGGTGCTTGCCTGCCTAGCTGGTGGACTGCTCATCTGCTTGCCTGCTCAGCTGCTTGACTCTTCAGCTGCTTGCCTGCTTCCCTGGTGGATTGCTCTGCCTGGTGGACTGCTCAGCTGCTTGCCTGCTTGCCAAGTTGCCTGCTTAGCTGCTGGGCTACTCAGCTGCTTGCCTGCTTGCCTATTGGGCTGCTCAGCTACTTGCCAGCTCAGCTGCTTGCCTGCTCAGTTGCTTGCCTACTCAGCTGCTTGCCTGCTTGCCTGTTGGGCTGCTCAGCTGCTTGCCTGCTCAACTGCTTGCCTGCTTAGTTGCTTGCATGCTCAGGTGCTTGCCTGCTTGCCTTGTGGGCTGCTTAGCTGTTTGCCTGCTTGCCTGGTGGGCTACTCAGCTGCTTGCCTGCCTGGCTGGTGGACTGCTTAGCTGCTTGCCTGCTTGCCTGGTTGGCTGCAAAGCTACTTGCCTGGTTGCCTGGTGGGCTGTTCAGCTGCTTGCCTAATTCGCTGCTTGCCAGCTCAGATGGTGGACTGCTCAGCTGCTTGCCTGCTCAGCTGCTTGCCTGCTTGCCTGTTAGGCTGCTCAGCTGCTTGCTTGCTCAGCTGCTTGCCTGCTCGGCTGCTTGCATGCTCAGGTGCTTGCCTGCTTGCCTTGTGGGCTGCTTAGCTGCTTGCCTGCTTGCCTGGTGGGCTGCTCAGCTGCTTGCCTACCTGGCTGGTGGGCTGCTCAGCTGCTTGCCTAATAAGCTGCTTGCCTGCTCAGATGGTGGACTGCTCAGCTGCTTGCCTGCTCAGCTGCTTGCCTGCTTGCCTATTGGGCTGCTCAGCTGCTTGCCTTCTCAGCTGCTTGCCTGCTCAGCTGCTTGCATGCTCAGCTTCTTGCCTGCTTGCCTTGTGGGCTGCTCAGCTGCTTGCCTGCCTGGCTGGTGGACTGCTCAGCTGCTTGCCTGCTTGCCTGGTGGGCTGCAAAGCTGCTTGCCTACTTGCCTGGTGGGCTGCTCAGCTGCTTGCCTGCTCAGCTGCTTGCCTGCTCAGATGCTTGCCTGCTCAGCTGCTTGCCTGCTCAGCTGCTTGCCTGCTTGCCTGTTGGGCTGCTCAGCTGCTTGCCTGCTTAGTTGCTCTCCTGCTCAACTGCTTGCATGCTCAGCTGCTTGCGTGCTTGTCTTGTGGGCTGCTCAACTACTTGCCTGCTTTCCTCGTGGGCTGCTGAGCTGTTTGCCTGCTCAGCTGCTTGCATGCTCAACTGCTTTCCTGCTTGCCTTGTGGGCTGCTCAACTGCTTGCCTGCCTGGCTGGTGGACTGCTCAGCTGCTTGCCTACTTGCTTGGTGGGCTGTAAAGCTGCTTGCCTGCTTGCCTGGTGGGCTGCTCAGCTGCTTGCCTGCTTGCCTGTTGGGCTGCTCAGTTGCTTGCCTGCTCAACTGCTTGCCTGCTCAGCTGCTTGCCTGCTCAGCTGCTTGCATGCTCAGCTGCTTGCCTGCTTGCCTTGTGGGCTGCTCAACTGCTTGCCTGCTCAGCTGCTTGCCTGCTGAGCTGCTTGCCTGCTTGCCTGGTGGGTTGCTCAGCTGCTTGCCTGCTCAGCTGCTTGCCTGCTCAGCTGCTTGCCTGCTTGCCTTGTGGGCTGCTGAGGTTCTTGCCTGCTCAGCTGCTTGCCTGCTCAGCTATTTGCCTGCTCAGCTGCTTGCCTGCTTGCCTGGTGGGCTACTCAGCTGCTTGCCTGCTTGCCTGGTGGGCTGCTCAGCTGCTTGCCTGCTTGCCTTGTGGGCTTCTCAGGTGCTTGCCCGCCTGGCTGGTGGGCTGCTCAGCTGCTTGCCTGCTTGCCTGGTGGGCTGCTGAGCTGCTTGCTTGCTTGCCTGGTGGCCTGCTCAGCTCCCTGCCTGCTCAGCTTGATTGCTTGCCTGCTCAGCTGCTTGCCTGCTTGCCTGGCATCCTATCCGCTTGCGTAGGCTCCTCTGACGACGAACCTCCTGCGGTACCAGTACTGCATGAAGAACAACTTGAAGCAGCGGAGCCCGACTCTGACGAACCACCACGGTTTCCACCGGGCGAATGCTACGCGGCGATGAAGCAGTGCAGGGCGGCCATTGAGGACTACGCCGTTCGACAGCGTTTTCCACTGCGTTGGGAGCGAAGCGAACCGAAGCGTATTGCCGTCCGTTGCGCAAACTACCCTATCGCCGAATGCGCATGGACACTCCGCGCAAGATGGCAGCAGCTGAAAGGCTATGTGAAGGTGACCTCATACGTCGAGGGGCACAGTTGCCAGCCATCGGCCTCCCGTGGTAACCCAGCGCGCACTACACAATGGGTGGTCCGACACATTCATGACGTTGTTGACACCAACTTCACGGTTGACACGAGCGCCTTGCGTCAGGTGGTGTACGCGCGCACGGGCGAGCAGCCGGAATACCTGGTCATGAACCGTGCAAACCGGCGGGCAGTCCAGGAAATCATGGGTGACATCGACATGTCTTGGGCTCTCTTCCCCTCCCTGTGTGAAGAGGTGAGGGTAGTAGCATGGATGTGCACAGTTTTGGACAGTGAACGTTATGTACATTATGCGTATCATGAGATTTACGGCATCGTAACACCTTCTTCATGTACAATCCGACAATTAACAACTGTCATGTGCATTGTATATGTCACGTGCACATTTTCCTATGCAGATAAAAAAGCTGGATCCATTGCCGTTCGTCGTTGCTGAAGAAGATGAGAACCGTTGCTTTCGGAGGGCTTTTTGTGCGCCCGGTGCATCACGGTTTGCATTTGAGCACTGTCGTAGAATCGTCACGATGGATGGTACATTTTTGCGCAATGGGTACAGTCAGGTCTTGCTCATAGCACAGTGTTTTGATGCAAACCACCATGCTGTACCGCTCTGTTGGGCACTCGTGCCGGGTGAGAATGGTGAAGAGTGGGATTGGTTCTGGCAGCTGCTTGTTGCTGCATTTCCATCGGCGGCTGGGGGAGGGTCTGTCGTTATCACCGATCGTGAACGTGGACTGAGCAATGCAATAGACAGTCGCATGCCCGCTGCTGCGCACGCCTTTTGTTGTTACCACATTCGTGAGAATGTTAAAAAGCGGTATGGTGGAGGAGCTGCTGAGATTTTTTGGGCTTTGGCACATGCACGAACTGATGCTGAGTGGGAACGTCAGCGGGGCAGATTGGCACAGTACAACGCAGAAGCCCATGAGTACATACTTGGGGTGGGCGGTGAGGGTGGTATTCCACTGGAGAATTGGAGTGCACTGTATTTTCCAGTGCCGCGGGGGGGGGCACACCACAAGCAATGCTGCAGAGAGCCTGAACTCCCG
Organism: Penium margaritaceum; assembly: GCA_023375785.1. Classification (NCBI taxonomy): domain Eukaryota; kingdom Viridiplantae; phylum Streptophyta; class Zygnematophyceae; order Desmidiales; family Peniaceae; genus Penium; species Penium margaritaceum. The sequence goes on from SZWC01008083.1 coordinate 109,516, forward strand.
CATTTGTGAAGCACGTCGTGCATACCCTCTCTATTACTTTTACGCACTGTGGCCGTACACACAGCGTACGTTTGTGACTCGCGCACGCGCAGCCGCAAGTGAGGAAAATGTTTTAGCAGGCAAGCCGTACGAGCGTGTTGTTGCTGCCATTCGTGACTCTCGCGAGTACATTGTTGTGCAAAGTGGCCCGTGGACGGGGAGTGTACGTGGACCCCGTAGTGAACTGCCGCGTACTGTCGACTGCGCACGTCGCACTTGCACATGTGGTGTGTTCCAAGAGATGGCTGTCCCGTGCGTCCATGCCACTGCACTGTTGTTGCACCTGGGTCACAATGCCGAGGACTTTTGTGACCCGTCTCTGTCCGTCGACAAGCTTCGTCGAACGTACCAGCGTCCAATGCCGAGTCTTTCACTGCGCACCCTTCAGTATGCGGAAGAAGGCTGGAACCCACCTCCCAACCGTCGTGGACGTGGGCGGCCACAATCGGTCCGTCATCAACGCAACGCAAGGCGATGTGCCAATGTCATTTGTCGTCGTTGCGGTCAGAGGGGCCATCCTATGCGGTTTTGCCGCAACGCATTACAACCAAGCCCATCTGCTCTTGCTGCTGCGAGAGCGGTTGAGTTGGCCCGTGGTGAACTGGCCGATGTGCGTCATGCGAGTGAGGATGAGGACTTTACCGAGGACAGTGATGATGCTCTCGCCGACAATGAGGATAATGACGAGATGGAGGAGGTGAACGTTCAATTTGCTAGTCAGGTTATAGATGATTAAAGTAGACCATTGTTCGTGTTCACCAGCCAGCCCAACAGGCAAGCAGCATAGCAACCGAGTAGCGGGGCAGAACTTTCGTAGTCGGATTCTAGATGACTGCAGTAGACAATTGTTCGTGTTCATGTGTAAGAACCCCGTGTATGTCATTCACATTCTTCCATTGGCATTACATTAGTCCATTGTGCACATGTGTAAGAAAGTAGACTCCAATAAGAGACACACGGTGTGGAAAATGGCAAACGTACAACACTTGTATGTATGTACATGGATTTCTGCAAATGTCCTCCTTAGCATATTCACTAAGCTTAACTCCTTGGAATATATACACGTCAACAAGATGCATGAGTACAACACTTAGATGTACACAGTGGAAGGTTTATGGACTATTACGTTACAGGAGGATGTTATGATATTCACTAAGCTGAATTCCTATATGTAATGCTGCACTCCCTTACAAAAGGTTGCTTGTGTTTGACAATGGTATGTAGCATACTTTTTTGAACTAGGACATTTGTGCACAAGATAACTCATTGTAACAGAAAAGATCATGAATAACAGGTGGAAAGCATCCACATGACATGTACAACTACATTGGTGGCATAGTCATAGATCGACGACCCGCACTATATCCTCTACCATATGCTAGTCTTATCTCACTATTTGTCACGGCTCTGGTGCAGGCTGGACAGTAATGTACATCTCTAATTAAAGCAAGGAGACAAGCCAGTAAGAAACCGCATATGAAAGCGGCTAATTGGCCGTTGTTAATGAACAGTTGTACCATGGTAAGCCTGCAGATAATAAAACACATTGCTAAGAAGTTATCATTGAAAAGTACGTATTGTCACATCATCATAGACAGAACTCGACGCTCCATCATAAGAATAGCTCGCTCTCTTCTTCCCAAACTAGCGTCCCACGATAACAACCACGTCAATGCGTCTATTATTTTCTTCCATTCTGCCTGCCACTCACTCATCCTACCATTCATGAAAGAGTGTTCACTAAATGCGACTGCACACTCTTCAGGTCAATCAAATTCGGCCTGCAACAAGTCCATCAACTCGGCCTGACATTGGCTAGCCTCGCTCAAAATGTCCAGTCCCTCGTGCATGTGTTGTACTATGTACTGGTGAAGCACTGTCCACCGTTGTGCAAAGTCAGCTCTCTCTTCCGATAATTGTGCTCTACGCAGTTCTACGTCTTCTGACAACATCATCGATGCCAAAAACGTCTCCTCACAGGACATTGTGAGGTAGAGGTTACAGAAAGGGAAAGGATGACGTTGCGGAAATGACTTCAAGTTTTTGGTGTCGTGGCGTGTACCTAGGAGGGACGCCACCTTGAACGTTTGCTCCTGCACAGAACACTCACGGTAGAAAAAGGTTGCATGACTATGTATGTATGCAGGCCGGCGTGCACTGACACTCTACGGGGCCCTAAACACACAATAGTGAAGAGAGGAAAGACCACAGTGGACAGAACATAGACATAAGTGGACAGAAAAGCAGGGAAAAGAAATGAGCAGCTGAGCAGCCCACCAGGCAACCAGGCAAGCAGGCAACCAGGCAAGCAGCTGAGCAGGCAAGCAGATGAGCAGCCCACGAGGCAAGCAGGCAAGGAGCTGAGCAGGCAAGCAGCTGAGCAGGCAAATAGTTGAGCAGGCAAGCAGCTGAGCAGCCCACCAGACAAGCAGGCAATCAGCTCAGCAGGCAAGCAGCTGAGCAGGCAAGCAGGCAAGCTTCTGAGCAGGCAAGCAGTTGAGCAGCCCACAAGGCAAGCAGGCAAGTAGCTAAGCATGCAAGCAGCTGAGAAGGCAAGCAGCTGAGCAGGCAAGCAGCTGAGTAGCCCACCAGGCAAGCAGGCAATCAGCTCAGCAAGCAAGCAGTTGAGCAGGCAAGTAGCTAAGCAGCCCAACAGGCAAGCAGGCAAGCAGCTGAGCAGGCAAGCAGCTGAGCAGGCAAGCAGCTGAGCAGGCAAGCAACTGAGCAGGCAAGCAGCTGAGCAGTCCACCAGCCAGGCAGGCAAGCACCTGAGCAGCCCACAAGGCAAGAAGGCAAGAAGCTGAGCAGGCAAGCACCTGAGCAGCCCACAAGGCAAGCGAGCAAGTAGGTCAGCAGCCCACTAGCCAAGCAGGCAAGCAGCTGAGCAGCCCACCAGGCAAGCATGCAAACAGCTGAAGAGTCAAGCAGCTGAGCAGGCAAGCAGCTAAGCAGTCCACCAGCCAGGCAGGCAAGCACCTGAGCAGGGAAGCAGCCAAGCAGGCAAGCAACTGAGCAGCCCACCAGGCCAGCAGGCAAGCAGCTGAGCAGCCCACCAACCAGGGAGGCAAGCACCTGAGCAGCCCACAAGGCAAGCAAGCAAGCAGCTGAGCAGCCCACCAGGCAAGCAGGCAAGCAGCTAAGCAGCCCACCAGGCAAGCAGGCAAGCAGCTAAGCAGCCCACAAGGCAAGCAGGCAAGCACCTGAGCATGCAAGCAGCTGAGCAGGCAAGCAGCTGAGCAGGCAAGCAGCTCAGCAGGCAAGCAGCTGAGCAGCCCACAAGGCAAGCAGGCAAGCAGCTGAGCATGCAAGCAGCTGAGCAGGCAAGGAGCTAAGCAGGCAAGCAGCTGAGCAGGCAAGCAGCTGAGCAGGCAAGCAGCTGAGCAGGCAAGCAGCTGAGTAGGCAAGCAGCTGAGCAGCCCACAAGGCAAGCAGGCAAGCAGCTGAGCATGCAAGCAGCTGAGCAGGCAAACAGCTGAGCAGGCAAGCAGCTGAGCAGCCCAACAGGCAAGCAGGCAAGCAGCTGAGCAGTCAAGCAGCTGAGCAGGCAAGCAGCTGAGCAG